>KL267890.1:29447-61380 GCA_000699545.1 Podiceps cristatus | reverse complement strand
ATTCGTCTCCTGCATTGCTTGGTCTTGGATCTGTTTTTTCACTCTCTGATTTTACTTTATTTTTTAAGCTCTGCTCTCTCTACCCTTCTTTTACTCAGTTCTTCCTGAGTTTAAAATCACACCAGAGTTCAGGATGAACTTCTGAACCCATCATGGATGAGCTTCTCAGCAACAAGTACCAGTAAAAGTTATTCTAAGAGCAAGATCCATAGAAAAAAAGTGTACTACTTACAGCCTCTAGACTATAAACATATTTAAGACTGCACTCCAGCAGTGCAAATCTTGTGCCTGTCAGTCACTGGCCTTGCTTTTTATGAAACGAACCCTGGTTATTATGGAAGCAGGACATTTCTGGTTATTATAAAATCATTCATACATAAACCAATATATTAAGACTCTGCATTTCAGTCACCATATGCCATTTCTCTAAACCTTCAGAATACATGCAGATCAATACAGGCATCAGAGCTGCATCTACTTCCATTGTCTTGATAAACCACTACTGAGTACACAGAACATTTAAAGCTTTGGTTTCCATAAAGTGGTTGCCCAGTGAGGTACCTATACTATGAATAACATTTATGTTACAGATTCTGACTACTGGTCTCCATTATAAGTGATGAAAAATCTAGTTACCTAAGGAGGCTATGATCTAAAACTAAAAAAATCTTAACATGCAAAAATGTTAAAAAATACTAAAATAGCCTATATAATTCATTCAAATGTTGTCTGTGATCCTATGTAGGACTGGATGTGCATATTTAAGATATGAATCTGAAAATTTTTTAATGTGTACCCAATGAATAGAGGGAAAAGTCTGGGTGCATCCTTGCACTTCCTCAAAATTTCTCTATGTTGATAGCATTGCCCTAATGTTCTGTTTTCCAAAAGAGATCCTCACCCATCTTGAGCTAATGATACTCTGATGCTGTATATCACTGGATTACTCTCCAGGCTAAACAACCCCAGTTTCCTCAGCCAGACCCTTCACCAGCCTCTTTGTCCTTCCCTGGACATGCTCCAGCACCTCAATGAATTTCTTGCGGTGAGGGGCCCAAAACTGAACCCAGCACTCAAGGTGCAGCCTCACCAGTGCTGAGCACAGGGGGACGATCACTTCTCTGCTTCTGATGGCCATGTTGTTTCTGATACAAGCCAGGATGCCGTTGGCCTTCTTGGCCACCTGGGCACACTGCTGGCTCATGTTCAGCCACTGTCGACCAACACCTCCAGGTCCTTTTCCACTGGGCAGCTTCCCAGCCACTCCTCCCCAAGCCTGTAGCATTGCCTGGGGTTGTTGTGACTCAAGTGCAGGACCCGGCACTGAGCCCTGTTGAACCTCATGCAATTGGCCTCCACCCATTGATCCAGCCTGTCCAGATCCTTCTGCAGAGCCTTCCTACCCTCAAGCAGATCAACGCTCCCTCCCAGCTTGGTGTCGTTTGCAAACTTACTGAGGATGCACACGATTCCCTTGTTCAGACAAGGACATTCATATCATTGATAAAGATATTAAACAGAACTGGCCCCAGTGCTGAGCCCTGGGAAACTCTACTCGTGACCAATGACAAAGTCCAATAAATCTATCAGTCCTTGAAGACTATAACAACCACAAAGAATTAGCTGAGTGCTATATGAGATAAGATGGACATCTTAACATAAGGAATGTCAAAATTCACTATAAATATTAAAAAAAAAAAAAGTGCCCTTGTAATGAAATCTAACGAGTCTGTGCAGGAAACTCCCAAAGAAAGCTTTCAGGATCAAGTCACAAACTAAACTAAAAGGAAAATACAGGCATTGGGCAGGGAGATGGACCAGTTGAACAAACACTACTGTTCCTTCTCTGAAGTGAGTGATCAGACATGTCAATCAGCATTATTTCTGCTTTGTTGCCAAGAGCTCCATTTCTTCAGCTTGTCCAGTGTAAACTATATTAAGACCACCAAAACAATCTCATAATTAACAGAGCTGAATTAGAAGAATAAACATTCAGTCATTATCAAAGTAATCTGGATTAAATATCTAGGTTTTAAATTTGGCTTTACTTAATAACACAAAAGAAAAAAATATGCCACTACTTCAGTAATCCTCAGGGTTCCACACATTGGGAACCATTTTTCCAGAACTCCTACTGTGAATCTCCCATCCATTTAGCAGTATAAGAGAGGTAAGAAATCACAACCAGTTACTTGGAATCTTATTCATCTCATCACAAAGCCATGTTTGTCTAACCAGTCTGCTGTTAGCATCACAATTCAGAACACACTAAGAAGTCAGTAGAGATTAAAACTCTCTTGAGTTTCCCACTGACTTGAGATGAATCTTGGCTCCCATGTGCCTAAACCACCTTTTGAAAACACTCATTAAGTTCTTAGGAATTTAGCAAACGTCACCTACTATCTTAAAAGGACGTCAAACTTCTTCACTGTGTTATTCTTCTATAACTAATTATCTATCTGATATCTACGTAGTGCCATCTAGAGATCTGTCTTTGCTGCAGCACATCAAAAATCTGGCCTTACCTCAGATTTAAGTGAAAAGTCTTGCGCAGCTCAGCCCGTGGATAAAAAAAAAAAAATACTAGATAATAAAGTTAGAGACATCTTTATGACATATCTTAATCCAGCAAACAGATTTTTGAAATAATGCAGTTGCTTTGGCATTACTTATTCAAACCCAATAGCATTGTGTTCATTCAAGTAAGAATGGAAAGTAAGAGAAAGAAAGTGCCCAAATTACAGCTCATGTAGGATTAACCTGAAAAAGGGAAAGAACCTAATATGGAAGAAATGCAATTTTCTTTTTCATGTCATAAACATCTTTACTGCTAATGATAAGATCTTTAAAGTTCTGATATTTAGGGACTGCCATAGCAACCCTCAGATCCATCAAGTCCCACTGCTTATCACGGTTGCTGCAGAAGAAATTAAGCCACAAGCAATTAGAGAATGATTTGCCTCTCCAGAAAGTTTGCTCCCATCTTTATTAGTTAGAGTTGGCTTATGTCTTGAATGATAATTTGTGTTACACTAAGTTATTGCTCACCTATTTAAAAAAAGTTGTGCATTGTTTATAAATGTAAAAATTATCACAAAAGCAAGAAAATATGATTTTGCAAGAGATTCAAGTCTATAGCAGTAAATTTAAAATCCCAGATTATGTCTCCTGCTCTCACACTAAACTACCACAAGTAACAGCTCTATGAGGTATTAATTGTAATACTATATGAAGATCAGTCAGTCCCAGGAATACACACACACACTTGCTAACTTTATAAAATTGTCTTCTTAATGTGTGAAATAGGCATTCAAGTATTCAAAACTGTCTTTTTTCTGTAAGAAGCTTTTTTCTTGAAGTGTGCTTCAGGAAGGTCTCTCTGAGTAGCATTCAATGACAACAGCATGTGGTGGTTGCTTGAACTATGTAAATCCTCAGACTAATAACAAGGCATCCTCTTACATGGGGCAACAAAATCACTTGAGCAGGATTCTAATGAAGTGTAATCACCAATGCTCTCCCACAAATACAGGACGCGTCAGGTGTAAGAGCAGAAATATTGGTTATTCAGATTTGCAGTTTGGACTAACTTTCCCAAAAAACTCTGTCCTTGCTGTAATTGGGGGGGGGTTTAGCCAAAATACTTGCTCTCCAATATCAGCACTAAAAACTAGACAGAAACGTATGTTTAAACATCTTTTTTCCCCCCTTTCTAATACAAGGCATCAAACCACTGACAGTATATTCACCACATAACCCAAATGCTTCCTCAGAATGTAAAATTCTATCAAACATTTTTTGCAGGAAAAAAAGAAAAAAAAGAAAAAAAAAATCTGTTTTGCTCTGTACACAAGGCTGCAACTAATTACAAGAAGAGACAGATGCTGAGTAGCCTTGAGGCTTTCCCTGCCACCACAGTGAGTCTGTGTGCTAGTCAACAAGCAGGTAGTGAGTGAACTCAAATGTTATCTGACAAGGCAGCAGCTCCCATCACCTAGGGTTAGAATACAGACAAGCAACTCTGTGTTCAAAAGTAAAGACAGAAAAATTTCAAGCAGATTGTTTCTGACAGAAATCATATCACAGCCGCACTTTCTGACAAAGTCTATGCGAATGAAACTATACACTTTCTGTTTCCCATCTTCCCCTTTAAGAAACAGCCAGTATTTCAAAGGTACATTGAAGGTGACAGCTCAATGCACAATGGTTAGCAAGTTCTTATATTCTTGTTTTCTCTTTAGTGGTATTAGGAAAATCTCTATTGCTTATTTATGGGGCAGAGCAGAAGATTGTCCCACCTTTTTCTAATCATTCTTCATTTCCTAAGCACTTCCAACTCGTTCATAGGTGTGAAGCATCAGTTTCACAACAGATAATTGTGGCATGAAGAAACTTTATGTGACTATGTGGAAGCTTTAGAGAAATTGCATCACCCTAAAAAGGAAAGTTAGCAAAAAGATGAGACCCAGCTATAACTGCCAATATTGTTTCCACTCCAAGACAAACAAAATTTCTTAAGAAATGCATCAGCTGAATCCTAGCAGAGAATTTGGTTATTGGCTTCAAAACAGAATTTTTGCCCTTTCTCTATGATAACCATGACCTCCAAGTTAAAGGAAATTATATTCATTTTTAAGCATTGCAAATCTCTGCAAAGTAACAGATTTGAACAGTTTTCTTGCTTTCCATCCAGAAAGGATTGAATTGATCTAGATTGATTTGGTTGTTTCACTGTGAGTAATGTCAAAACAAGACAGGAGAAATACAGTGTTCAATGGAGCACGTCAGATTTTATGTACATAGGTTCTAGCAGTGCTGTGGATTTTGACCTGCAAGCTGGGCATTTGCTCCCAATGGCCCGTGAAAACCCGTAGGGAAGTTCTTGGGCTTTACTGACTAGCATTACAAATGCCACTTTCTTTTGCTGAAGACCAGTATTTTCCAACCTTAAAAATTAAACAGAGAATGTGAAGCATGCTTGCTGACCCTCTGGGATCATTAAGACACTGAAGGTGAACGAGGCATTCATTTCTAAATATTCCTTTTAGCAGAATGGGATATACACACTGATAATTACCACAGATGAGAGGACTGTAAACAGAAGCAAGTAAAGAAGTAACAAACATTACAGAGACAGCATGTTCACCCTGTGTTAAAGGCATTTTCAACTCCTGATTTCCATTCCTCCCTCTAACATATTTAGGAGAGACATTAATGATTGTTCAATAAGCTGGCTTTTCAGCATTGGCCTCTACCTTTAACATTACTAAAATGATTATTGTAACACCTTTCACTTGAGATTATGCTAGAAAACTAGTGACATGAAATATGGAAAATACGTTTGAGTGCCTTCTTGTTGGAGTTAGTCAATTTTCTAGCATTCCCTACCACATAGCACACTGATTTCTGTGTAAGATATCAGCCTTAGTCATAATGAAATTTATGCGGCATGGGATGTAGTACCTTCCACACTGGAACAATGCTATAAATTGCATAATTTTCTAAATTACTTAATTTTTACAATAGTCTCTGATAGATATTTCTAGGGATTAAGAGCTATTAGAAGTATATTACCAGCAGTAGTCCCCAATTATATAGGCCTTAGCCTTCATACCACAGAAGCTAATGTTAGAACAGAAAAACATTGCAACAACTAAGTACTTTATAGAAAATAAAATTCTTTGTTAAGAGTAATAATTTTTCCTTAAAAGTCTGGTTAGCAAGACTGTGCCTACTATATGGAGGTTTATCATACTATAGCTGCTTTAGTTAAATCTTTCAAAGTTAACATCTCTGCTCACTGGTACAGTAACAGTAGTGTCATACAGTTTATGAAGGACTCAAAAGCAGTTAGACTTTGGGGCCAGTCATGCACATCATGTGCAGAATCAAGTGTCCTGCCTGAGGTTATGAAAGACCTACAGCCCATTTCTCTTTTTTAAAGGAAGTCTGAAGAACCAAGACGAGAAAAAGCATCATTCGCAATGGCAATATTGTCTGTCATGTTATTTCCTCATT
This sequence comes from Podiceps cristatus, assembly GCA_000699545.1. Classification (NCBI taxonomy): domain Eukaryota; kingdom Metazoa; phylum Chordata; class Aves; order Podicipediformes; family Podicipedidae; genus Podiceps; species Podiceps cristatus. Next base: position 55,362 of record KL267890.1, on the reverse strand, counting down.
TCTTCTGACAAACTCTTTGGATCTTTGCTAGGGAAATCAATACACGGAACGAAAGGTGGGGGATGAGATGTCCTTAACAAAAGGGACTGGGAAGAACAAAAACTTCACCACTTTTATATTAAGAAAAAGGGACCAAGAAAAATCAGATCTAAAAAATTAACCAAAACCTTCCACAACTCTGGTACCTCAAACTTGTTACATGGTTTAATTCATCCAGGCAGACCCTGAACTTGAGAGAACTTAGGCTTCGGATCTTTCAGATCAAATGAATGGTTGGATGACTTTAATATTAATATTAAGCTCTTTCTATAATCAAATGATCTGTGTGGTCTCTGTGAAATCTTTATATCACAAGCACCTGAACATCATGTGTTCTTTTTGATTAATGTGACTAGCGAGGAAGGCAATGTTCACAGAAGGATGAAAATTAGAAATAGATTACAAAACCAAATTACTAATATAGCCCAGTGACTCAGTTACTCTGAGGTTACTCCATATATACAGTAGGATGAAAAATCTGCTTCAAACATCATCTTCCACTTTTTCATCCTGATCCTTGGAACAAAAGCTATTAGTTCATTCCTTCTTAGACAGAGGACCAGTTATTTTAAGAAGCACTGGGCAGCCATACAAAGGGAAGTCCTTATGTATTTGAGAGAGGGTCTCTACAAGCTTAGGAACATTTTATGGAAGCTGAGCAGAGATGATATGTATTTGGTAAGAGAAGCAGACAAGTGTCCTTTATTGAACATGGCAAAAGCTTAAACAGTTTATTAAAGCTATGCTCTTGTAAGAAAAGCAGGAAGTGTTTCTATCTGATCATTCCCTGCTTGGGCTGCAAAGAGACAGATCATTTGGTAGAGATCAGGGCTTCCACAAAGAGGGGACCTTTCCCTGGTAGGGGTCTGTCAGTACTGGAGCTCACCAAAATGCAGAAGGAAGTAGTAGTGTTCCATGACTACCTCCATCTGGCAAGTTTCCTAACGGTCACTGATTACAGTCCTATAGACTTAACAGTTGTTAATGAAAGGAGGACAATGGCTTACTAGAGGCTCTATAGTGAGATCATGTTTTACCAGATCCATGGACTTTTTCCTCTGTCAGATTCAGTTCTCTGAACTACAAAATCAGAATCATGATATCCAAGACAGATCTCAAAGAGCCTTCTCCGCATGCAGCCATCTCTAGTCTCATGTGCAACAGACAGAAGTTGTTAAAAGGCCTGAAAATAATTTTCATTTTAAAGTATATTTTTAAAATTTACTTTCAATTTACGAACATAATACAAAGGATAAATATTTACCCTATTGGGAATTTTAAGAGAAACCTCGAAGAAGGAGATGTATAATAAGCATCTGGCTGTCCCTTTGCATAACAGAACTAGAAGAGTTCTGAGAAATAACATAATGGCTCTATAACTTGCTTTTGCTAATAAAATAAGACGTAGGTTAGGCTTTGAAGAAATTTCCCATTCACAGGGTGAACATGCATGTAGTTCTAATACTTAACTCTTTTTTAAATACTTCAGAAATTGTAGCCTCATCACCACTATATATGCCTACGTAAAATTCTAAATACTTTCAAGATATTTTGATAGTAATGTTCCTCCACTTTCTTGCTCTTTTGTCTATTTTGTTGACCCAAAAGGGCTCTTTGGAATCTGCTTATACTAAATTCTGTATATTTTCCAAAAGTAGTCGCATATTTTCTTTTCTTAATTAAAACATTTGATGAAACAATTAGTGTTCACTGCAAAATCATTCAGAAAGAATTGGAATGAATGGTTGACACCATCTATTAATAAAGTATGATTATTTTATGAAAACAAACTTAAAAACCAATTTCTGAGCATGCAGAAAAATGTATGGTATAGATTTTGGAGTATGACCTAAATAGTTCTGAAGGGCTCCTTAGAAATTGTCATGACTGCATACCATCACAGCAGAAGGAATACTTTGTTGTAGCTGTTTCATGATTCCAAATGAAGATGATGTTGCACATCACAGAACGTTCTATTCAGAAGTTAACATGCCTCTGGCGCTTTTAAAAACCCCACATCATACTTTTAAATTTAGAGATACTAAACTTAAGAATCTGAGCACCTGAACAACTGGGGGGAATTCTTAGGAAACAGACCCTGTTGACAGTGAATTTGGGATAAGCAATTGTCTGAATTGTCTCTCTGGATTGCCCGGAAGATGTGTTGTCACACAAGCTATAACGCAACACAAGTGGGTCAACACAGGTATTCATGAGAGTTAAAAACAAAATTTAAAAGTGTACCCTATATGCGCTCTAGAGTGCATATCTGTGCATTACGATCTTATTTAAGAATGGCACGTGCCTCCTCATAAATGATACAATTAGGGTGTTGTCTCTGCCGATGAAAATATACATGAATTTTATAAAAATTTGTCATGAATTTGATGACAAAGCCTTGCTGCAAGGAATATAATGGCCAATTTCATGTGTAGCCTACAGAGATAATTTTGTAAATTATTATTATTTGTGGAAAAAGACACCAGGGCCAGAAGAGTCTTTTGGTCCTGCTACAGATAACTGGTATGATAAACACATACATAGTGGAATTAGGTGTCATTTTAGTGTAGCTAATGAAAGAAAATAAACATTTAGGGTTTTTTGCTTGTTTGTTTTGTTTTTCCTCTCTCTCTCTGCTGTTTCCAGGTAGTTGCTGCTGGTTAGTCCATGCAATTAAAGGGGGTTTTGTGCATCAGGTGCTTACAAGGGCAGGAACTTTGCTTTAGTACACATTTATAAAGTGCTACATGTACTTCTGGTCCTTTAAAAAAATAAACACCACTAGTATGCTTCATTTAACATATCTAAAAATATTTTTCCCATAGGAACAAGAAGCAGGCACTCTGTAGCTGGCCACAAGGCCAATAAAGGATAATGCACAGTGAGGATTGTGTCTCTGCATCTCACTGTCCATTGCTCTGATCTCTGGCTCCTGCTTAAAGCTCTACCACATTGGGAACTAGTTATTCCAGTAATTAATCATCAGTATTGGGTACTGTTACTGTATACATCTAGACAGAGCAATAGTCATTTTGACATAAAATAGGTATTTAACTTGGCTTTTTTCCTAAATGAGGTGCTTTGCTAAAAAAATACACACACCACAAAACATGTTTTAATTACTTTTTTAGCCCTCCACTTGGTAAATTAAAGAAAAATACATATCGGTAAATAAAAGGCAAAAAATATATATCGAAGTGTATGTTGTGTATAAAGATAACTGCTTATACACTTTTCTGACACAGAAGATGCCAAAAAGCAGTATTGTTAAGACATACCTCCCACAGCTTCCTTTGCTTCCTTATCGCTGCCGCTGTTTGCTGCTCCCTCCCACGTTCTCCTTCAGGGCCCCATCCATGGCAGAGGCCAGCTGTTCCTTTGACGACCGTGAGATTCTCTGTACAGCCTCTCTTGAAGAAAGTTTGATCATCATTGACAGTTGCCCTGCTGCTCTCAGAGCTGCCAGGAGGAAAAGCTGAGGGGCAGACAACTTACAGGTACAAAGCCATTTCCATAAACGATGGCCACAGATCCTGCCTCCCTACGAAGGCGCGAGCAGTGCCACATTTACGGAGCTAACGTGGCGTCTGGAGGAGGAAGGCAACACAGGCCTGTTTGTCATCAGTTTTGCATCTCAATTGCTTTTGTCAGAAATTCATTAGATTTACCTTGTGACAGGTTTTGGTGGCGCTGCTTTTTGTTTGTGTGGGTTGCTGTGGGGTTTTTTGTTGGTTTTGGTTTCAGGTTTTTTGTTGTTAATTTTGGTCATGGTGGTGTGGGGTTTTTTGGGGTGTATTTTTGGGGAGGTGGTGGTTGGTTTTCTGTTTGTTTGGGGTATTTTGTTTGTTGTTTTGGTTTTTGTTTGGTTGGTTGGTTTTTTTACACCTATCAGAAGAGTTCTGCCTATGTAAATTTCTAGGAGAAATTTCCCTGCTAGTCAGACAGCACCTAGTCAGGTATTTGCCATACCCCAGATCCTCTTACTTGTTCAGGAGACACTCTGCTTGAAACAAAAAATCCAATTTAACTGAGCTAATGAATAGAGCTGCATAAAGACATTTCAATTATAGAAGATAAATTCCACACACTCCAAGCCACACTTAGGACTCACAATTACTCCTAAAGGGAAAAAAGCACAAAAGAAGATTTTTAGCTGGGTTTTTTTGTTGTTTTTTGTGGTTTTGTGGGTTTTTGGGTTTTGTTTTTTTTTTTTTTAATAGACCAGTGAGAAGAATTACTGAGAGTCTTCCCTGAGAAATCTGAACATGGATTCTCCATGAGGAGTCAACAGAAAATAGTAGGAAGTGTCTATTTCAGATCTCCTGTAGCACATCACATATGTTCTACCCTATTGCTAAGTTTGTTTTAACTAATTTCAAATGGAATAGCAGAGTACTGGAATCTTACACTCAAAGAAGGCAAAACCATATGTAACTTTAGTCTCAGACAAACGGCATAGCAATGTAGAGAACAGAAGAGAGAAGTGGAATATAAGACTAATTTTACCAGGCTAGTCAAACTACTGAACGTCTATACCAATACGAAGGGGCCATACGTAAACCATAATCCTGCAGCGCGTGTCGTGCAGCTGAACTGCTGTTCAGACATGGACCTGCCTTAACTACTCTAAGACTCTTTGGGACAAAGTAAAAGTCAGTCACATTACAGATCCTATGTCTAATTTTTTAGATCATATTTATGAGATTACTTATTAATTGTTAAAAATATAGCTAAATTAACAGAGTAAAACATGCTGTGTATTTGCCTTCTCCATACAGATAGAAGCTTATTGAATCAGCATCCAGGAATGCGTTGAGGACACTGTCCCATATACTAAGGTTATTTGTTCACCATTGTTTGTTTTCCATAATTACCTATATCTTACCCACCAAACGAGATAAATATAAGCACTTGTTTGAAATGAATGTTATTTCATTTTTAAACAATTTAACAGGAAAAAAGTACAGGATTAAAACTATTTTCACTAACCTCCAAGAAAAGTGGTTCATGGCTTTTGCGTATTCAATGAATTAAGACTTGGTTTTGTTATTAAACATGATTTTTAGCCACATTGAAAATTCTTTCTTGGTTATAATAGGTTTTTGAACAAAATACTGGGTTTTTATCTTTTCTTTCTCTCATCAACTGTTATTTTGTTTTTCTTTTTGCCTCCAGCTGCTCGTGTTATTATTTGCTTATTTTTTCTTTTTCTCTTTCAATCTTCCCTCCTCCAGGTCTTTCAATGCTACTTTTCAACTATTCTATTTTGTGCTAGATTTCTCAAGCAGGATTTGTTTCCATTGTACCCGTAGGTTTTTTGTATTTATTGCTGCTATTTTAAATTAAAATAAGATTATCAGATCATTGTCATTCCCATTAGATTTTTTTTTTTTTTTTTTTTTTGCATCAATATACATGAGATTAATGTGTGGCTGAACACAGCTTCATTTTATAGTATAATTTCAGCTTTCTATTTATTGGTTAAAATCTCAAGAAAACATACCATCAGCTCATCAAAATCAATATTCAAGAATTACTACATTAACATTCACTGTCATTCTGAGTTTGCTTGTGCACTTTAAAAATGGTAGGAAATAATTTTTCTCTCTCTGCAGATACAAGTTGTAGGTGATCTGCAGACTGGAAACCATATTCACATTAAGTAAACACCACAAGCAGAATAAAAACTGCCCAAGGTATGTGATAAATAAAGCTGTTTTCTACAAAAGCTATTTCATCCTGTAGCAGTGGGAAAAATCCATTCAGTAGCCAATTCTTTATCTTTACTCTAAGCCCCCTTATGTAAACTTCTGCAGTTTGGTGCTCAGGGAGCAATGAGGTCCAGCTCTGTAGCATTAGAGTGGCCCAGCAGAACTGCTGCCACTTGGACAGTTTCACAACTAAAATGAAACAACCTGCACACCAAATTGCAATTGCTCTTAGGAGTGTAGGAATAATTATTTCCCATGCCAAATGTGCTCTTTCAGATGTGTCAATAACTGTTTATGTAGAAATAATCTGATTTTCTAATATGCTTCCATTGTATTTTGCCACATTCTTATCATGACATATTCACTAAACAGCCACTATAACTTAACAAATTTCAGTGACTGAAATATCTTATAGTTAGGGTATTTTGACATCAATCAGAACCACAGGGACAAATTTCAGAACCTAATTTAACTGTTTGCATAGATAGAAGTTTTTATAATTAGGGAGCTACACAGGGATGGAAAAAAAAACCTGATCAAAGAGCAACACTAAATTTGCATCCTTACACTGATTTTACACTTAGAATAACAGCATAACATTTTCTCTTTTATATATATATGCAAATTAAATTTTAAAGGTATGTATTCATATACATATATATTCTTATGCCTTCAAATATGTACACTCTTATCTATATATAAACATTTCTTGTACATTTCAAATGTTAATGCCATGATAAGTAATCTGTTAATAACCATGTTTTTGTTTTTAGTTAATATTTCATGCTTACTTGGAGTATGTTTTTGTTTTTTTTTTTCAAAAAAAAAAAAAAATCATCATTCTCTAAGAGACCTGCTGAAGCTCATAATCATTTCTCTTTGTACAGTAAAGCCTCAAAAAAACCACCAAATCTCTGTAGATAAAGAACATGTCTGAAGCAATGGGAGTAGGAGTTAGCCAAAAATACAACTAAAAAGGCCAGCACAAGTCCTATGTGAATTTTTTCTGAGACAGATACGTTTGTCTCTTCCTACTGTCAGCATACCATAATCTATACTGAGACACCCTCCATTTTAATTCATCCATGCTACCTTCTGGGCCAAACATTATGACCATCACAAACAACAGATTCTTGCACTGAGATGTTTTTATACTTGTTAGAAAGTGATAAAAATAAGGAATATATGCTATACAAACCTAACTTTAGCACAGATGTTTAAAGAAACAGTCAAAAGCCTTAATTTAAGTAATTCCACTACAATAAGAATAAATTTCAGATAATTTACTTAAAATTTAGGAATAATTGAGGTAAATAAAATTTCACCAAAGTAAAAAAGTAACTGAGATTTCAGTTTCCTCTACTTCTATTATTTTTCTTGGCATTACTAAGAAAGCTGACAAGCTTCCAGCACCTTAAAGGTTTATCACCCTCAGCCTGATTATATCTGCATAAGGATTTCTAGCTTTTTTTTATTGAGGAGATCGTGTTGCAACATGGAGATATATGAGTCTAAGAAAGTTTTTCCTGAGGCTTTGGGCCTAGCAACTCAAAAAAAAAAAAAAGGTAGTTTTGAGTTACACTGCCTTAAATTGACTAAAGTTCAACAGACACCTTCTGCCATCAGACTACACGAATCTTTAAACCTAGATTAAAAACTATATGCTTACATACCTATATAACCCAGCATTTCTTAATGGGGGGATTCACATGGAAACATGTAGCAATGGAAACAGTAGGCAAACACAGTTGCCCAAAAGGTCCAGCTTCAGGAGAGGAAACCCTTCATGGTTTGCCATGGGGCTTCCTCCTGTGTTTCCCCACCACCGTGCAGCCCAAACGGGTTCAAGCCTGCCATTATCCTACCCGGGATTCAGATCAAAATAGGATTACACCCTCACCATGTGCAATTCTCAGTCTTTTCTCCTCCGCAAGCATGTACAGGACATGGGGTATCCTTTACCAAAGGGGACATGTAATGATAACATACTTATGAAACCTAAACAGTTCAATTATTTTCATCCCAGTAGCTTTATGAGGGAGGAAAAAGTATGAAACTCCATGAAATGATGTAACTCCTAGGAATTATTACAAAGCTTGTGCATTACTACTAATTCCACCCTATTAGATGATACTATATCTTTTCATAATGAAGATTAAATGCAGCAGAAACTATATAATGGCAGAACTGCTGTAGATCAAATTGAGTCTACCATAAGAAAAATGATCACTGATCCCAAGACGTTATGGAATAGTAAACTTAAATTGTGCTGCTTTTCAAGTTTATGTGACTATGATTATTTAATTTTCCTTTGTGCGTGCTCAAGTATAGCTGTTATGTGACTACACATGAGAGAACCTGAAATTAATTTGTCTGTATAAGATCAGTGACTGTACAAATTCTTATGAAAACTAACATGCCATGACAATAGTAATTTTGATAAAATTACAGCAAGAACTGCAATTCTCTGCCATCTGGCTGTCTCATCATAACTACTTTGATGTGCTTTTTATTACTTATTTACTTACTTCAACTACTTTATCAGTTGTTTCAGAGCTTAAAAATGTTAACTGCAGAACAATATTAAAGAAACAGCATTGCCAAAGCTTAACATTAATTCCTTACAAAAGTTTAAAATAATGTGCATTTTTAATTAAAGTCCTAAAAACAATAGATCTACTCTATAAACAGCAGACACTTCATATTTTAAAATGCAAATATGTATCCATTTTCAGAGTATTCTGATTAGTTTCTTCAAAAGTCTGAATGAACTGTGATTCCCCTTTCATCTTCCCATATAAAACCTTTCAATTAAGTTTGGAATTGAATTACATACTTACTTAATATACAGACACAATTAACAGACTAACAGAGAAGTAGATCTAAGTACATTTTTATAAATACAGAACCCATTTACTTGAGGTCAGGGTATCACTACTGTGCATTTCTAATTCAATCATATTTATTCTAAGGCAAATCATCTCTTTGGTGACTTCTTATGAATACTAAGTAGCCCCATAATTTATTTTCTTTATAAGGGGTGGAGAATAGTGGAGAAGGTCAAATACTGCCTTTATCTTCCCACTGCAAATTTGTTTGCCTGATAAAAGGTCCTGATCTGAGAACATAGAACTTCTGTAATTTTAGACTGTAATGCTTCAGATTCAAATTCCCAAGATAAAACCCAGCATATCCAAAGCTCAAAAATTATCCCTCTTTTCCAGGGGATAGATATTTTCCATATTCATTAGAGAATTATTAGACCATAGTATGCAATATGGTCCAAAACAAGTGCACACCAAGTATTATGTAGTACATGATCATTTAGCACATGTAGATTTTATAGAAATGTTAGACCCCTTTAGCCTAAAGCTGCTAAAACAAAAAAACCAACACCCTACAGAAGGTAAGCACGCAACTACCAACCTAGCAGCAAACTAATTCTGGTTAGTTGTTTTCTTCATGTACTCTTGCATACTTAAGTGTTACTTTGATACTACCTGAGAAAATTCTTTATACTTAACTAAGTATAAAGAATAGATTTGGTGAGACAAGTAGATCAGTGCAATTTCTAGCGGAGACTTGTATCATGAAACCTGCCATCAAATCTGGCACTATTGATGAGTGTGTTTCAGCAGGGAGGTTGTGAGGGGTGAAATCCTGGTCCCACAGAAGTCAAAGGCTGACTAACTCGCATTGATCTTGGTTGGGTTGTGATTTCACCCATGACCCCATAAAGCCCACTTCCACTTTGAAGTGGTAGTCAAACCCTCACCTGGTGTAAACTGCTTGTTCCTTGAATTAGTCAATGTCAGGGCAAAGACCTGGAATTTTGGAAACTCCACTGATGATGCTGGACCGGTATTGAGAAGCTACAAGGCTGTCAACTTACCTTCCCCAAGCTCTACATTCTCAGAGAATTAAATTTAAAAAAACCCCACACAATAAATAGTGCTGCCATCAGAAACTCTTTGCAGATGGCATAAAATAGCTTAACTACAATTCACTGGGAGCTAATTTCAGTCATTGTTAATACATGCTGGGTAGAAAATTAGTGTCAAACAACAAAATGGCATGATTTTTTAAAAGCATTTGGATTCAAGTTTCAAATACTCTCTATTAACCAGTATTCAAGTTTCCAGGTTCAAGTCTCCTATAGAATTACACACTGCCAGCTATTCTTTCAGTTTTAAGAAACAAATATACAGAATGCTTAACTTCATTGTTAGATTGCAATAATCAGAGCATTGAAACCTATGACTATATAATACAGCCATATATTTATGTAATGACTGGCCAGATATAGCATTTTGCTAAATATTTGCTTATCTGAGTTGTTTTTCTCTGCTGAAGAGCAGACTCTTTCTGCACGGAAGTTCTCCTTTTGTTCTGTATTTGATCCCTCCATAGCTTTCTTAGTAAAGACCTGCCTGAATAGAACACGCTACCAAGACCATGGAGACAGAGCATGCACTTCAGATTTATTTCCCTGCATCCTTTTATTTATTCTTGTAAAAAGCTTTTTTACTTTTTAATTTGAGGATCTACAAATTAAAATATTATCAAGTGCACCATAAATCTGTGTGTCAGACAATCTGCTGATTTATTTTGGAGACAAAAATAGACTTATTTTAAAAATACTTCTAAAAAACACTAGACCTGCTGCTTTAGTAAAACCACATGAAGATTTAAGCAACATTCATGGATGATATTTTCATTTTGCTTTCAAGCTTCATAGATTAATATAAAATTGAAACAGGCAATAATGGACATGTACTCTGTACGTCTAAGATGTTAAACTACAGTTTGCATCTACATGGAGTTAAGACTGCAATATTGTTAATTCTACAGGGTTTCTGATAGTCACGATTTCTTTTATTAGAAGGTGAAGGGTTTTTTGTAAATATAATAAATTTATTTTAAAAAAAAACTGTAAGTAATAGTAAAAGACAAGCAATGTGTTACTTAATACTGGAGGCAGGTACTTAATTTGAAAAAGACCCACTCAATTTTTGCTTTCTGTTATTGTAAAATTAGAGAGCTTTCTGATTTTTCTGTGCACTTACATACGTTCCAAAGTTTGACCTTTGTTTATATATACCTGCCAGAACACAGAAGATAGATGCACAGAAAAACACTAAATGTAGAGGCCAATTAAAGCTAAAGGAACTAATAACAATTTAAACTGTAACTTTCTAAGACCTTTTACAATCATATTTAACCCCAGTGTTGTTATTCTGTATTAAAACTCAGAGCATTCTCAACTCTATAGTGTACTTGAAATCTCTATTGGGCGGTTTATTTTCCTCTAAGTAAACTGCAGAAGGAGAAATACTCATTAGTTAGGAAGCCAAAAGTATTCCAATTCTAAACAAAATAAATTATTTGTAGAGTGAGGTTTTGTTATGAAAATAATAATTATGGGGCAAAAACCTCCAAACAATTATGTTGGGACAAAACTATGACTTCGGAGATAATGGGTAGAGCCAGCAGGGATTAAAATGTGCAGGATTTCCTGGTCATTTACTCACTGGAAGATTTGAAAAATCAGTTTATCCATGGGAGAAAAATAACCCATTGCCATCAGTCCTTGATCATAAACCACACAGAACTTTAAACTCTCAGAGCAATACTGAAAGGAGATAAATGTGCATCTAATCAGCTTTGCCCTTCGTAGCAGGTATCACTTTGGCAATCAGGAACACACTGTGGATAGCAAAAACCATGGGAAGACAATATTCTGAGCAGGGAAAAACCTACATGCTTTGCAAAACACACAGAAAGCCTGTAACCACAGGTGGCTATTTTTGCTGACCTAAAACAATTCCCTAAAACGGTGGCTGTGATGCAGCCAGAACATGAAGGGCATGTTTTCTTTTTAACTCATGCATTCTTCTGGAATCCTGAGGTCTGAGTAAACTGCGCCAGCCCCAATAACCCTTCAAGATGCAAAGGAAAGCTCACACTGACAATCCACAAAGAGGGGGAATTAAATGCCTACCTCTTACTACGGAAATCCCAAAGAACCATTTTTCTTTACATGTCTATATCAGGAATTTTACTCACTTCCACTTGAGAGAAACCTGACAAAATGAAGCACCCTTACTGAACAGGATAGTAATTTTCATAAAATGCACAGTCAAACTGGTAAAGGCAAAATCATCTAAATTCTCCAATTTTTACTTCAATTTGAAATAAAATAATGTGAAATACAGTCATTGTGGGTTTCTTGTAATAAGAAATATTTTACAGGTACTAACACCAATAAGTAACGTATATGAATAATTTTTTTTTCTGGCAATTCTGAACTGCTTGTCTTTCATAGGATTTCTTATGGCTATTTACATTTTCACTCAGTGAAAATCAATTACCTTCCTGCAATAAGCCTCATTTGCTACCTTTGAGTATAATAGAAACACCATTAGGATGATGACATTACCCAAAAGAAGGGCACCACACAGTTGGTAGACATAAATTAAGGACCCTTTCACATATGCATTAGAAATACTGCTGTGACTGAAATATGCATAAAATCTGTATCTATTAGAGCTATTAGTGTGTGCTGGTGATGATTTTGAAGGAGGAGGGGGAGATTGTGATCTACTACTTTGACAAAATTATGTATTTCCTTTTTTTCTCAGTATGTGCCACTGATGCAATAAGCAGAGGCCCCCAGCTGAGCTGCATTTGGAAATGCCACTGAGCATGGTATACGCGCTTCACTTCCCTTTGCTGAAGCAAGACACTGTCAGGAATAGAGTGCATGTGTGCCGCCAAGCCCGCTCCTCCTTCCTCACCCTGACCTCCGCTGCTCTGCGGATGTATGCCTGGGCGACGGCACCGCTCATGTGGAAAACAGCTCCTGCAGATCAATTCATAGGATTTAGGGACATTTAACTTCCATCAAGACCACATCATCTTATTGATATTTGAAGACTAACTTATTACCGAACATTAATGGGACTAACATAAAGGGCTGCATGCTTGGGGGGGCAGAAACTAATTTAGAGATTCCTCCCTTGGAGTCTGTTAAGCAGAGGAAACTACTTCTGAACACAGTTATTTTTACCTGGGTTCTTATGAGCTTAAGCAAAACAAAATTATAACACAGTAAGATGATGTATTATCTATTAAAACTGTAAAATGAAATTCCCTCCTTCCTACTTGCGTATTCATTTGACGCACCAATGAGCCCATTATGAATAAGCAAAATATTGGGACGCTGTCTCTCTTACAAAAGGATTGCTGATCATGTTTGTCACGTGTTAGTTAACAGAAAAGCTCTAGTTAGTTTCTCCCGTGGACACATTCACAACTATTTCAGTTCCACCAGTACTGAGGAAAAAGGCAGGTTTTGTGCTTGCTCTTGCAAATCAAATGTTAGGATAATCTCAGTCCTACAGCAGCCATTCCGCCCACAGTGCTATGAATAAATCCATCAAACATCCAACATACATGTATAAAAACTTGCTTAATTAGCAAAGACAGAAAGCAATAATATGCAGAAGGGTAACCCAGGACTCCTGACATCCCGTAAGAAAAAGCCACAGTAGCAATACAACAAAAGTAGTAACCTGGGGCTCCTCCGGCTTATAAATCAGGCAGGTGAAGGTGCATGGGCAAAGGCAGGCAAGAACAACCGGATCCAGGAGCCGCTCTCTGCGGTTAGAAGTTCCCTGTATTTTGGGTCTCCTACACGGCAGCTCTGTACTCTGACACACAGAGGTGGTAGCCCTATGCAAAGGGCTTGATACTGAGCAAATAGGTATCATCCAGCAAAGCTAATACATGCATCTGAAAAGTCTTCCTAATCAGGCATTAATGTCATTTAGTTAACCAGATGCATAAAGATTTAACTATACTTGAGGAAAAATCACTGAGAAAAATCATCTTGCAAAGGTAAAGCCCATAGATCAATAGTAGGGTTTCTAAGATTTTTTTCAAATGCAAGATCATCTTGCTCATAGTGTAAAAAGGTTTATTCCTGGAATCCAACTTATTTATACAATTATTCTTATGAAGTTGCCATTAAATTCTGATCTATCATTGTAATGTAAATATTCAACTACACTGGGAAAAAAGAACATGTAGTATTTCCTAGGTAGTATTTCCTTCTATTTCTTTTTTCTGTTATGCATAAAAATAATGTCTGTATATGGAAATACACATTATTTCCAACTAAGCTTGAAAGGAATCAGTTGTTACTGATTTCTAAAGGAAAATGCAGTAAGGAACTAAACGCCTCTAGATTTTTTTCCTAGAAAAAGGCACATATACGGACTAAGTGAATAAAAAAGTAATCTTACAGTGTGCACATGATATATTTTACATTAAAAATGACAATTGGTAGAGAAATGCTCATGTCTCTTCAGGCATTTATGTTGCTATTATGCACAGTAGAAAATATGCAGAATAGATGTGGCTTCAGATTAATCATTTAGACACTATACATTTCATAAGGATAAAGGTCATAACAGTTGAGCAAGCCATTTCCATCAACATTTTAAATAAGAAGATTATATGATACACAGAATTTTCATTTAAACTAACTGGACAGAATGTATGCAAGGTATTGTAGCATTCCAGGAAATTATCTGTCTGAATGAAGAAAACACTACAGTGGAAATATAGCAGTTCTTTAAATATAAAGCAAACAATAAACCAATTAGGCATCAGATTCTTTTTTTCCATTATCTCAGAAGAAATTTTTGAAAACTGTTTTAAGTACGCATACAAGTGCTGTATCCATTCAAACCCTAGACTTTGGTTTTTGAACATATTTGAAAATTTTTAACGTATAAGATTCTTTAAAAAGTACATTTGAGCAAAATGTGAAAGGAATGTTCAGAAATAAGTTAAAGAAATTAAGAATTTGGAATTATGATAAATTCAACTATTTATTGCAGGCGTATGTATCTAGGTATGAAACTAGACAGTACACTACATATATTGCTTTTCTTCCTCAGATAATTACACTGCTCTGATCTTTATTATATAAAGGTATGCAAAGAGAAACATTTCTCATTTTCCTGTTACTGTGTTATTTTGCATCTAATTATTACCAATGCTTAATAAAGTATCTGATAAACATCTTAAAGTGACTGATGAATTGTTTTGAAGTTACATAGTCTATCAAGGAATCCATTTTTTCCCTGGGAAAATTTCTCTCTATTAAAACCAGGACTTTGTGAGATGGGCACCTTTCTTTCCCTGATTGTCTTCATCTCAACCTCCCATTACACAGAGTGATGAGATTAGAGGAAAGATGAGTAAAAATTCTTTCAGACTGAGAAATAAGCTTTCTAAGAAAAAACTTGTTCTATCACAAGTACACTGCAAAGTCCAAAATAAGTACACTTGATGCCAAAATCAGGGAAGGAGGAGAACGCCCCGAGAACTGAATCTTTCCTAAGGGTTGTAATTCCTAAGGGTTAGTTTAATACAAATCAAGGTTTCCTCTTGTTACATTAACCCTAACTTAAAGCTATAGCGAGTGTTCAAGCACCTAGTATTATTAGCTTGCTTACTGTTGCTTCATGCTGAAAGGGACAAATAGTTAGAACGGAAATTAAAAAGGGCCTCATCCTTGCCCATCTCCCTGCCACTTCTCAATTTCAATCAAGAACTATGCTCAGTCCTTTGAATCCAGTATTTAACTCCAGTTGCATGCTGAAGAACAAGATACTGCAATAACAAAAGGCCCTATGGAAATTTCATCTGCACAGCAGATCAGTGTCAGGACAGTAGACCATATTTTAAGCATTATTAGAAAAGGAGCATTGAACAAAATAGAAAATGTCCCTATGCCACTGTTAAATCCATGAAGAATCAGCATCTTCAAAAAACACAAGTGGTTCTGGTTCTTGCCATCTGAAAAAGAATGTAAAAGAAAACTAGAAAAAAGTGTGAAGAGGCACAAGTATGATCAAAGGTGTGTAGTTTCTACGCAAGGAACAGAGTGGAATATAGTTCTTCAGCTTGGAAAGAGAAGACAGGGAGTATGATGGAAGTCTGCTAGATGAGGATGGAGAAGGCACTAGACGACTGCCTGACTGCTGGCCATCTATTTCAGTATAAGCAGGAGGCCATCGGATGGAGCAAGCCATTACAGGTTTCAGGACAAAGAAAGGAACGCTTCTTCACAAATGCCTGATTGACCTGGCGAATAACTTGACATAATGTTGTAGCTACTAAAGGATTATACTTTTTGAACAAAAACTTGTGGAATAAAACTTTTCTTAGGCTTTTAAAAGTCCATGCTACCTTCATTATGCTGATAATACTTTGTAAAGGTTCATTTCCATGATATGAAGCAGATTAAAAGATTTATGTTCTAACACATACAACCAATAATCTTTTGAATGATTTCTACTGTGGATTCACTATGTATACCACAAGATTTTTTTTTTTTTTTTTAACATTCTTTTTAATGGACTGGAATAATCCTAATTGTCACCACGAAGAAACAACACCACCCTCTCAAAAACCAAATACATTATCTTCATCTGCCTCAAAACATATGTTTACACTTATAGCTCAAGAGACTGTCATGGTATGGTTATCTCACATTCAGGGTACTAATAGGATGATGGTACTTGTTCCTGGGTCAGTGAACAAGCCAAAGCTGCCTAAAGTCAGACTCAAGCTTCAACAGAAAAGAAAGAGGATTTTGCGCAACCCCCTCCCCACCTTTTTTTAATATAGAGAAAAACGTACAGAAATGATTCGTTTTCACTGGTTCCACACTGTTTCATCTTTGCATGCTCTCTGCTTTTTGTTTCAGCATAGCTGTGCTAGTAATATTCTTGCCTTCAGGCCAGAAGGTCAGGGGTTGAAGGACAACATGAAAACTTAGGCTCTAATTCAGCGATGACACAGAGGCACAGTGCTCGTAGGGGAAGAGCAACCATACTGTCAAAGGTGTCGTCTTTGGATGAAACACTGAACAGAGGTCCCTACTGGCAAAGTCAAATGAAAAAGGAATAAAAGCTCCACTGTGAAAAATGTATTTTAAAAATGACTGCTGTAGAGTTCAGAAAGCAAGCTAAAGTTCTAATAGTTTTGTTATTTAGCTAATAAAAATTTCTTCTACATATATCTTCAAGATCTATGGACGTCTGGCAAAAGAAAAATATTTGTTATCAGTTTCATGTGTCATTATCAATTCCTATTAGAATAATAAGAATTTTAAATCCGTATCATTAAAAGTCATGTGGCTTAGTTTAATACAAATCAAGGTTTATAATTGAGTAAAAATTAAGTAACTTCTTTTTGCCTTTTTGGAACCAAATTAGACAGGACTCTCAGTTGTCAAATTTTAAAATTTTCAACTTATTGTTTTCATGTTGGCAATGGGTTATTAGTGAACAAGTGTTTCAGTTTGAAAGAAAATTACTTGAAAATTGTCGTGAAACATCTAAAAATGAATTAATTCAGTGAGCACTAAATTAAGAACAAAGCTTAACTGAAAGCAAATAACTAACATTATTTTGAAGTCCACAATATTAAGCTGAAAGAAGAAAAAGAGATGGATTAAATACATTAAGCAGGAAATATACCAGCAATCATTCTTGCTCATATATTTTAGAAAAGATATGCAGCAGTAAGGAGCAGCACATGATAGCTCTGGGGGAACTTCAATAGTTGGACATCAAAGGTAAAAAGTTAACAGGAGTAAAAGTCAGAACAAAAATTATTCTGAGCAACAGAAAAAATGAGACACATGCTACTTACAAGGGATAGGTCTTCTATAATTTGAGTATTTTCTATGTTTTCTAAAAATTCTACAGTCCTCCTACAGTACCATAATGATATTTTGGAAAATGCCCTACTGGCTATTTTTAATGAGGCATTTCAGGGTTTTTTTTCAAGTGGAAAGTGTTTCAAAGACAAACAGAATTTTGATACACCCTGTGAAACATGCACTTCCCATACATCACAGGAAATACTGGAAGCGAATAACCAGATTGAAAAATCTGGATTAGAAGATTATAATTTAAATTTACAAGTCCTTGCTTGAGTATAAAGATCCACGACTCTGCAGGTGCACGTTCCTTTTGTATAGACTTACCAAATCTGGTCCTGATGCTATTGCCTCCGAAGTGACAACATCAGGGAATCAGCAGCTGAAGGACCAGATCCTGCAGGATTCCAAGCATCTGCAGTGAGGTTTCTGGATTTTCCAGGGGTTTAGGGGGTTGTTCCACCCCTCTCCCCCCAGTCAAGCCACCTATGGTGACAAATGTTTACAGGCCTGGCACATATATATGCACACTCACTCATATACCCAGAAATGCCAACACATATACACACTTATTTTAATAACTAACTTTGTAAATGGGCAAATCCTTTAATATTGAGGTTTTGGACTCTTATTTCTAAAAATACCACACTAACTTTTAAATACTGTTCCATAGCCTAACAATTAAATAAAACTGCATCTGAAAACACAGTTTAATCTTTTTTATAAACAGCCATAATGATGTTCGTCAACAAAAAAAATGTTGAAATCCCTAAAGAAAGTTCACAAAAATCTAATATTTTATAGAAGGAAAAGAAACTCACAATGTTATTCTCAATTTTATTCTATGTAGCACAGGCAAATTTTTAGAGTTCTGAAAAATAAAACTATGAAAAATATCTATCATCTACCAACTTTATAATTTGAGTGGTTTTGTGTGAAAAAAATGTTAGGAGTAATACCATTACTCAATATGTGGTCACCATCGGAGAAGTGCTACTTAAACCTCTCTATTTGCTGTACCAAGAACAGTGATCCCTGTCATACAAGGCCAAAGATCTAAAGATGTTAAACTGCATTAGAACAATAATATATTGACCCAGTCCTATTAAAAACACCTGCAGTGTTGAGTGGCTGAAAGTGGTCTTACAGCATGGGAGTCAAAATCAGAATGGCAACAACAGCCCGAATAAGCCTTTCAGCCAAAAAGCTGAGGTCATACAAGTATTTGCCAGCGTTTACCATTTACCTTTAAATATTTCTATTTTATTCGAAGTTAAGACCCTATTACTGACCCTATTGAAAGCTCATTAAAGCTGTGCATAAGGGTGTTGAAGCCACTTCTGAACACTGAATTTTGGAGCCTACATTTTCCAAACACATTTGGAAGCCTAAGCATAAGCGTAATAAAAAAAAAGCATCTCAAACAGGCTTATAGCATAAAACAACATGATAGCTGGAGCACAAAAAAAACAAACAAAAAAATTGGTTACAATATTTCAGAAAATAAAGTTTTCCCTAGTAGGCATCCTTGCAATGAAGTATAAGATTCCCCTAGAATGAAGGTAGGTCAAAGTAACATCAGATATTTAGAAAGATGCATTTGTCATTTAAATAGGCAAGCAAAGTAACCGCGTACGACTTCACTAAGCTTCACCATTGAATCAAGTGAGATAAATTCCTATCGAAAATATGGGAAACGTGCAAACCTTTCCCATATATAGTGTAAAGGGAGTGATGGGAGTAAATTGAGCAGGTGATATTTTTTGGCTGGATGTCAGAAAAAATATTCCTAACAGAGAGGACAACTATTATACTGTAGAAAAGACACCCCTAAGGGAAGTGGTAGAATTCTCATTCCTTCAGTCCTTTAAAAATGAATTAGGTAACGCACAGGAAGGTAGATACTGTAGGAAACAGCCCTGTCCTTGTTGAAAGACTTCTAATACAACCGATTGCATCTTCCTCAGCTCTAATCTCTGTCATTTTATGAATATGAGAGGACGAGAATAGACCATGCATAGCAAGGAGGGAAGTCTCAGTCTGTCATTGGTTTTCCTCCCTCTTTCTTGCTATTCACAACTATTTCCATCACCTACAGATGGCTAGAGGAGCAGGGGGCAACACACAATTACAAATTAATCTCTATTATTGTTGCAGCAGCCTGGAGTTGCACTCCAAAAGCACATATAGCTAATTTTCTTGTCTTTTCTTGGGACTGAGAAGATTGGTTGCGCATTTGTCAGTTATCGTTGTCAGGGGAGTTGTATCCTCAGTATAACGAGATAAGTAAAACACCATTTCTCATTTTAATATCCTCAGACTTTTCACTGTCATGAGGATTACTGACATGAACCTTCCTTATAAATTTTTTTTGTCACATACTGTATTACAAATCTATCATATTCTCTCTATTTCAGATTCACTGACACATTTTTCTAACCTTTCTTAACTTTAAGCCTCAGGATTTTCCCATACTACCAAAAAAAGGAAAACAACCAATGCCCACAAACCCACACCACCCTATCTGTTGCATTTAAAAGCCAATCTCAAAAGGAATTCAGCCTAATTCCTCAGATACAACAGTTTCACCGTGACTTCCAGATATACCTACTTTTAGCAAGAAACAGGGATTACATAACTATTATTCAACCTAACATCAATTAATTTTTCCTGTAATTTAGGATAAATTCTCACCTTCTACCTTCATTAATTTAATTATATTTGGATTATGAGATAAGATTTCTTCAAAATATAAGGTAAGAAGAAACATGCTTCCCTTTCTTCACTCTTATGTATTACTTTATCCAGAAATAAACTTATATCTTGAAAAAAGCCCCAAACCAGACCCTGCAAACCGCACAAAACTAGTAAAAACCTCCCACAAAAAAAAAAAAAAAAAAAAAAAGCCAACCAAAAAAACCAACACCAACCTCTAAAAAACTACTGCTTTTGAAATGAAAAAAGCAACTCAGGGAGTGTTTGTGCACAGCTCTTAAGTTTCCTTACCATTTACTTAGTTCTTTTTTATTCTGTATATCCCCATCTATCTTAATAATTAAATTTCTCCAGAGTTTTCTCCAGTGTTCTTTATATCTTTGGAAGAGGGGGTGTTTTTGGAATAGTAGAGCTCCTTTAAATACAACTAGCTTGATATTGCTGTTATTGGTTAATGATATCTCTCAAGTCCAAGATGGGGGTGAGGAAAGAAAACCAAAACCATGAAGCCTGACTGACACAGCCTCTTAGGTTTTCCTCTTAGGCTGTAGCTCCCATAAGACAAGAGCAGGCTGGGGTTAGATTTGTTGAGAGGTTATTTCTATTCCATAATCACCAAAGGAAAAATAGCATGTTCCTTTCAATTTTGACAAATCAGTAAGGATTACAACAGCAGCTTGATGTATACCTGACACACATTGGCTGTCCAGGAAACCCTTTTTCTCCTTCTGTCTCCTCTTCCAATATGTTAAGCAATGAAAAAGGAGCAACCTTTGCTAACCATAGTTATGCTGTCAGTGACTCAGTTCCTGCTGTGGTCTTGCTCATTCAAATTAATTATCTTATTCAATTTGCTTTTATTATCAGTTGCTAATAAGCACTTGATAAATACATGAACCTGGATGAAGATAGGTGTTTATTTTTTTTTTAAAAAAAAAAAAAGAACCAAAACAACTTCTTTGCCTGTTTTAAGCTAATTTGAAAGACAACTATTTCGTATAACTTAAGTAAATTATCTGTTAACTAGCAATTGTGAACATGACTGAGCTCTGTACAAAACTGATGAAAAATATTTTGAAGGTTAAAAATTGGATTGTTACTTAAACTAAAGTGATTCAACTTGTATATCGTCTTTTATCTATGTAGACTTGTACTCTTATCTATGGGTAAATTATAGCATGTAAAAATATGATAAACTGTCTGTCCAAGACATTTTATTGTTAAATATTACAAGTTTTTGTGCAATTACACTCTCCAAATTTTATAGCACATAAGATTCTACCATCTTCATAATTTTATTTGATATACAGGAAAAATGTAAAGCTGGCATTTTATATGAAATTATGTGTATGTAATGTAGAAATTCGCCCAATTTTTCTGAAAAAAAAAAATGTGTCTATAAGTTTTTCATTGAAAACTTTCACTTTCTTTAAAGCCTTCAAAATTGACTGATAAATATAACTCCTTCCACTTAAGTCAGCTTGAACAGTTCACAGACTCTGTCAAAAGGTAGTTGTACTGTCTTGGGAATTTAAGATCAATTCATCACTTTTGAAACAGCTAATATTTTATAACTGGTGCTTAATTATGAGTGTTTTTGTTAAAACAATGATTGCAAGCAACAGAAGTTATACAAGTGTCGATCTAGCCAGCAAACAGAAGTTCCACTCATTTTCCCTTCAGATTTTTTATACGACAATTTATTGCTCATGTTAAGACATCATATTAGAATACATTTGTTTCCATAAGACTATTGAACTCTCAACCCACCTGAACATTAAAAATGAAACTCTCAAAATGTGCATTTACTATTTAATTCCTTGCTGAAAAAGTTTTTGTCAAAGACACATGACAAATTTGACAGAACTCCTCGCTTTTAAATTGTAAGAAAAATAGCAAACATGCTCAAAGCCAACGGGAGCTGTAAAGAGCCCGTTAGTTCCCAACAAGGGTCCCTGTACTTTCTGGCTGTGCTGCACTTGACATGCAGGCAACGTCCTTCCTCCAGGCCAATCAGGGTACTTCATACAGCAAATTTCTCCCTGAAGTCAAGTTTAGCAATTCATCAGAACCAGAGAAAACCTGAAAATATACAGCTAAGTAACTAAGATTGTACTAACCAAAAAAAGACCCTTACCAAGATACTGCAAACTACCTAGCAAATTGATTGTTCTGAATTTCCCATCAGGCATGGATTTTTTTTTTTTTAACTTGTTCTCATTAAATCTTTTTGTGGAGGATGAACATACCTACAGGACTAATGAATTTGGAACCCTTTTCTCCAATAAAAAAAATCCCAAATTAGTCACTTCTCCGGTGAGGTATTTGAAGCCTCAAAAGTGTCAGGTTAGGGTCCTAAGATCCACAGTTTTGGTTTGGTTCTTTTTTTTTTTTTTTTTGCCTTGACACTCAGTGATGAAGACATCACTTACAGTATACATATTTTTCTTTTGGAAGTCATATAAATAAAACCAGTAACACTTTCTTTAAAAAAAAAAAAGTTGAGCCACAGAATCTTCGCAACTTTGTAATATGTATTAATATACAATTATTTTTTAAACAATAGGAAATCATCACTTTTAATCTAACAAAGTTGTGTTAAATGCATGTATATACACACACAGATATGACAGCAGGACAAATCTGCAAAGAATAATCAAGTTCTAGAAACAGAGAGATGTTTCTGTGCAACTATGTGGCTTAAATCAGTATTTAAGTTTTTCTAAGGCATTAACATTTGCTAAGAGAAGTAACAGACTTCAGTGAGTTTAAAAGAAAGCTCTTGGTGGTACAGCTCTCATTTACTTCCACCAGGAAAAGTAATGTATAATTTCAGGTTTTTGTCAATACATTCACCATCTTTCATGAACATTTTTAGAGCTGAATAGCTCAATGTGGAGGTGTGGAACTGATTAACTGCTTCATATAATACAGAGAATGCCATAAGCTGCAAGTCTTCTATGGACTGCCCTGCAGATTTACCTATCCATAAGAAAAAAATCTTTATTAAATTATTAGTTTAGTTGTAAGTTGTTGCACTTCCCAGTTTGTGAAGTGTGTCGCCCTGATGAGAGAGTTATACAGGGTATAAGGCGTACTGACCCTTTCACCATATTCAGGAGACACATGCTACATGGAGGCACGAGAGAATATTTACCAGCTGAGACACACTAGTCCAGCAAGTACCTGACTGGGAACCAGAGCATCCCTTCTGGGCACCCCGGCCCGGCTACTCATTGCTAAACAAACCCAGGCAGGTCACCTCCTCTCTCGATGCTGGCATCCTCTATTTACCTCGTTTGCTTTGTATACAAATAAAGAGATTGCCTATCTATTGGAGAACACAGGGGCTTTTTCTACATCCTCAGGAAAATAGGATCTCACTGCAATTAGAACAGCAGCACCCACATTCAAGAAAGTGTTGGGGCTTGGGTTTCTTTGTGTGTGTGTTTGGGCATTTTTGTTATTGGGTTTGGGTTTTTCAGATTTGTTTTTCTTTATTTCATGTTACACATACAAGTAAACATGGATTCAGAAGTCATCTACAATGTTTCTCTGAACTATTATGACACAGTAGAGAATCATGTTGTATTTTCACATCTCCTGTTCACCACAACATGTCTTTGCGCCGCTTTTAAATAGGTAAGGACAGAGGATCGTACTAGTGATATAGCAAAAATGGAGCAACAGGACCCATTATTATGTTTATCTAATAGCTCCGTTGCCACACAACTAAGCAAGAGGCTGTGACCTTCTAGATCATCTTGCATGCTATACTACAGCCCTCAAAGGAACCAAATCATAAATCTGTGACCTCAGAGTTAAAATATAAATTTCTTTTTTCCTTGCACATGAACACAATTGAGCACAGCTTGAACTTGGAACATGAAAGAGCTGAAGAGTATGAGCAAAAATGTGTAAATATGAGAACAAACATTGAAGCTCCCCAAAAACCTACAGCAGGAAAACAAACTAACCCAAAAATTTCAGCTGCAGCATGCTGTAGTATCAGCCTCTAGTGAGTGAAGTCTTGAATATTCAACTCCTGCAAAGCAACTTGTGATAACCTACACAAGTGTTATTATAACATAAAAGGAATAAAGTGTATCAACCATGTGAAATATTTACACTTTGTTAAAATAGATACCTTTACACTTTATAAGGTATTGTTGTTAGTCATTCTTTTTTCATAAGCCATGATTTCAAGTTTTTCTTAACAATCATCTTTCACATATCACCTAAGAACTCGATTACAAGAGCAGGCATGCCTATATGTAACAGTCTCCTAACTGAAAATGCTAATAATGGTGTGAGCAGAATTATCCAAGATTTAGCACTGCAGTACCAGAAAAGACACACATACCTCGGTCAATCTGGAAAAGGAAATAATTGTTTCCTATAATGCTAAATAAGTGATGGAGGGGAAGTTGTTTTTGTTATACATCATTTAACCATTAAAATCTGCCTAGTTTCATTGTACACTGGTTTATTTAAAATGTTTTTACCAGTGGACTCAATAATTCATTCAGAATAGTTAAGTATGACGAGGTATTAGGAAGAGTACCAACGGACACTGAACACTGCTGCAATGAGAAGAGACAGAATGTTTCCTGTATTCATATAAAATCTCTTGTAAGCACACCTATGATCATTTTCATTTATAATAAGCAAAAGCTTTATTTCAATTTAATTTCTTGGTTTTAATGGTATAAATGCCAAGTAAATCATTAAAAGAAATGTCAGCTCCATCAGTGGCAGCTGCTCTTACTACTAAAAAAGGAGGGGAAGTGTAAGAGCAGGGCAGCCAGCAAACCCCACAGCGGTCTGCAAAGTCACTAGTGGGAAAACAACAAAGGCCTTTCCATGCAACTAACACAGATGTGCCCGTAGCCAAACTGTCAGAAACAGTTAAGATGACAGCTACTCACAGTTCATTATTTCCTTCTCACAGGTCACTGGGTGACAAGCTGGGTCACCATGCTTTGTCGGCTGCTACAGTCTTCCCCAGCCCCCCTCACCCCCCAGTTCTTATTCCATTTCAATAAAGGTAAGCCGCTCAAATCGGTACACTAATGTAAACAAATATCTTCAAATGCTTCCTGCAAATGCGAATGTAATGTTTATTATATCTTCCTTTCATTTTCAGATGGATATATAACATTTTCACTGTGATGATCCCGAGAACTGGATTTGTATCTGTAGCAGATACAGCTATTAGAATAATTTTGTCAGGATGTGACTAAAGCAGATAATGAAAGCTAATTTGTCACCAATTCAAAGCTTTAACCTTTAGAACATTTATGTGGCAGATATATAATGGAAAATCATTGCAACTTGGTGAAAAGATGTTTTCCTCACAGAGGAGTTTTCACAAATAGAAATCTGAGGGGGTACTTAAAGTGAATAGAGACTTTTTAAATGCAGAAAATACAGCTTAAAGCACCTTTTATTTTTTTAAGTGGAATATATATAAATAGATTTAAGAAGTAATCCAGTCATGAATTGATTTTTTAAATACATTCTCATCTGTCCTTATGGAGTAATCAATTTACAATTCAGATGTAGATTATGAATTTACCTATGTTTTGCCCACTTGGAATTTAAAATGAATGAACAATGTATAAGGAATCAAGGTCAAGCATTTGCTTAGCTGTTACAAACAACTGTACCATTTCATAGCTGTGTCACTGATGGAAGCAGGAGAATA
>KL267890.1:10538-29416 GCA_000699545.1 Podiceps cristatus | reverse complement strand
ATTCCTGAGTCAGTTTTTCCTATACTAATAAGTTTTACAAAATTGTAATAACTGGATTTGTCCAACTGATTCAGAAAAAAAATAAAATGAAACCAACTGTCCCAGATGTGTCTTTCTTAGTATTAAATATGAAAAGGTCATAAGCATTCTGACTCAGATCCAAGAATGCTTGTACCTAACATGTACTTACTTGGAGCATACTTAAATGCATATATGGATTGGAGACAAAATATTCAGAAACTTGTGAAATCAAGCTTACTTGAAGAAGATTACTTATAGAAGCAATATGATCCAATAAGGCCCCAAACCAAACCTGCACCAAAACAGGTGATTAATTTTAGAAATGTGACTAGTGCCTTTTAAAGGGACAATTCACAAATTGGATGTACTGCTAAGGCAGCACAAGTACTAAGTAATTTTTTTTTTCCCCTTTTTCTGACTAGAATTTATTTGTCAGTGTTCTCTTTTACTTGTATTGCAGTTTCACACTGGAATGTTAAAACAAAAGGAAAGAATATCCCACATCAAGCATGCCATACTCCTCTGTGGAGATGCATACAAGAAAGTGTGAACTCCAGAATGCAACTTCATTAAGTAACTCCTTATTTTAGAGATTTAACAGCCATCAAAAGAAATTTCATCTGGTATAGTTGATGATAGAACTCTTACTTTCCTAGTTGGGCCCAAGAAGTAAGATCATAAGAATCAAAGGTCATTTAAAATGCTGCCAGAAGTTAGAGGGGTTACATTTCCACAAGGTAAGACACTCAAAACATTATTATCCCGATGCAGGCAAAGATGATACTACGTAATGTCTTTCTACAGGTGTTCACTCAACGTATTTTTTCTGAGTGAAAGGAAGCAGTGGATTTGCTGTTTCCTGTACACAAACAGTGAGGATGATAAGGATGGGAAGGAAATTAGTGGCCATTATCTAGATTATTAGTTCTTGCGCACTGAGGGAAGTACATAAAGTCACAATCATACAGCTCACCTCTCTACTCATCCAAAAGGCCACATCTTCTCGGCAACTTGAACCCTCCACGCCTAGCAGATAGCTTATGATTGGATCTTGGTCTGTTTGGGGCAAAACTTGTTGTATTTGCTGGAACGGATGGGGTTTTCACCTTTCACAAAGAAACTCAGGGATTCAGTAAGGTAAATCGGAGATAAGGTTCAGGTTTTCATATCTTATATGCATAATGTATCATGTAAATTTGTGAAAGTATGAGACACACTAAAACACCAACATTGGAAAGAATACTGAATAAGGTAACCAAAAAGATACTAAGGACTGGCTGAGATCGCTAAGGCAGGACACACAAAAAAAGAAACATGATCATTTCCTTGCCATCTTTACTATCATGTATCATAGGGTAAACGTGCAGCTGGCTAAACACTGTGCAGATAAGAAAAGGGCTGACTGTAGCCTTCAACCAGCAAAAATTAATAAGGAAAGAAAAAGTCTAGTTATATGAAAACTATTGCAAGCCAACTTGCAATCTTATTAACCACATTCTTTGAAACTGAGCTCTTTTCATGGGGCTCTTCCTACAACATCCTATAGAATATGTTTTCTTTCAACACAGGGCTGACTTCATGCTGTTGTGGCTCGCAATGAAAGCTTGACTGTTTCTCAGAATCCAGTCTAGAAAATACGCTAAGAACACCTGCTCTGAAATGCATATTCCTCCAAAACACTAAGATAGTGTTTGGGGCACTATCATTTAGTGCAGGACTCAATAGCTCAAACATAGACGCTTGCTGGTATTTGAGGCCGGTAATGCACCCAAAGGATCTGCATAGTTCTCACAGATGCACCACAGGAGTGGCAGGAGGCTTGCAGTAATCTGAAGCAGCTGGAAGCCTGGTGATACACCCCTCACCACCTATGTCCGGGCAGCTGAATTTCCTTTTAGAGACATAGTTCCCTTCCCTTCTCAGTAAACCAAAGTTTTACAAACATCTACAGATGTGTTGTGCAGGACAGATAACCAAAAAGAGTTTTATAAAACAACTCATTGAACTTCTTAGGAGGGACAATGATCATAATCTTCACTTTATCAACCCATATACCTGGAGTAACTCCTAAAACAAAAATTCTAGACCACAGAGACAGTTTCCTTTACTAACACACAATTCATACCTCATTTGCGCTTATGACAGTTTTTCATGTTATTTTGTAAAAGATGGCAAATTTTATTGCTACTTGGAAATTGAACAGCTTTTCAAATAACAAATGATAAAAAAATCCTGTCTCTTATTTCTTACATCACCTTTCAGGCATTGAAAGCGTTCTACGAACTATAGAGTGGAATGTGGCAGCTATTTAACAGAATACATTAGTATTTATCACAGTCTAGTGAAAAACAGCAGCAAAAGAGAATTTAAATCACTTAGTACCTCCCATAACGGAGGCAACTGCAGTGGTTTTGAATTAGTTGCCATTGCTATTTAATGCCAAATGTTTCTGACAGTAAAATAGCGTTATTTTAGTATTAAAATTTATTTTTTCTGTATTTAGTTCTAGTTCAGGAAAAAACTTTAGAGTGCATAACTCCACTTTTGGTGGGAAAGGACACATAAAGACATACAATGTCAAGTATTCAGTGCTTAAAGGCTATGAACTGCAAGATATCTTTAAATCATGTCTGTGCTCTGCAAAAAAAGATTTTTAGCTTAATATTTATATACTGTTGTCTAAGGCTGAAAGCATGGACATTCAGGTGAAGAAACGTCACTTATCCTGTGTACTTAAATGTAGCGACCCTAGCATCACATCACATATTTAGAGCATAGCTATTCATACTCAAAGCACTATGGAGAAAGTGATCTCGTATAAGCCTTCCCCTTGCATTGCAGAAGGCATCTTTTGAAAGAACAAATATAATCAGTATTAACTTCAGTAGTTTATGTTGTAAACATAAACCAATGTTTACTAGTAGTTAAGTCATCTATGTTTATCAAAGTTTTAAAGATATTTGATTCATTAAACAACAAAGTTACCAACATATAGGTAGCCTACCTCTACGTATACAGTACCCAAAAACCTACTGATAGCAAATACTTTCAGATGCTTCAGTCATATCAGTCTACAGACACATTTAAGAATTATTATTGATAATCAAAGACTAAATATTTGATAGAGAATATTATAAATGAAACACCAGAAATACTTAGTCCATAGAGAAGGACTAGAGGAGAAAAGCTATGGGTTCTCTAAGGGCAATACTTCTAAGAGAAGAGTTACAATAATCTAGATAAAAAAAATCTGGTTGTTGCTTGTAGTTACCTGTAAGTTACTGTTACTGACTTACTGCCAGTAGTAAAACCAACATGAACTAGTTCAACTTTTGTGAACTAACAGTGAATGAGGTCTAGGAGTCTTTCATCTGAATGGGAGGTCCATTTTTAAAAAGTTTGGGTATTTTTAGATCAAAAAGCTCAAAAATAACTAGCCAAATACTATTTGTAAAAGGGAGTTTTGGTTACCTAAAGAAATGCTAAGGCTTCTGTAAGTAATTAAGAACACTATTATTTATCTTTTACTCCTATATTGAAAGTGACCGTGTCACTTAGTATTTTGGCTCAGCATGACTTTCAGTTTTCTAAACGAAACCTTTTCCACTTAAACTTCAGTTTTGTGACACAAAATGTGACACAATGTTGATACAAGTTCTATTTTTTTACATAATTCCTATGATGTGAGGTTTTTACATAAAAATGAAAAAGTAAATTTGCAATTACTACCAAACATTATCCACATTTATCTTCAAAATAAATAAATAAACAGCACATAAATGTCACCCCTTTTCATTAATTTTGGTCAAAATCCCCGTTTGCTTATCAGCCAGAGGGTTTCTGAGATATTTCAATAATATCCAGGAAATCAATCTTACATGAAACTGAAGGAAAACATCTAATGTCATTGAACAATAAATATCAGTTCTGTCAGTGGCTTACCTTTGAGCTGAGGCCTTAGGATGTTTCTCTTCTAGTTTCCTCACCAGTGCCACTGTCAGCTGTGTAGTCTCCCCTAGGGGATCTGCAGGCATTAAATGGGCGTCCAAAGGTCCTGAAAGTTGTTTCTGATTGGGGTTGCTGACAATTTTTTTGCAGAACCTTAGAGTTGGAAGTACAACCATGTAATTTATATATTGCTAATTAAAATAATGTGTGTCTAGTTTTTCAAGTAAGGCTCTTGATTAGCAGAAAATGTCAGAAGTACAAATAGCTATGTCAAGATGCATCAAGAAGCACAAATCTAGAGATCTAGTGATTTGTTTGTTTCCCTTCCTTGAGTTTTTTCCACATAGGAAATAAGAAATTTCAAAAATTTGTCCTACATAGGCTATAAGCTCAAACTGTTCTGAGAAACAAAATATGTATAAAATAAATGTTATTTATTAAAATCCTGTATACAAATATTATTTGTCTAATATATAAATAACTTATTAAGTTAAGAAATAAAATGAGGTTATTTATTTAAGGAAATAAGTTGACTTCCACACTGATATTTCTCTTTTCAAAACGTGTTTTTGAAAGAATTGTCTCTGACCTGCCTCTGGCTTAATACTGTGACCTCTTCTGCTGAGCTGCTGTCTATCTCCTGATGAGCTGCAGACCAGGCCCCATGGTGAATGCAGTTTTCTGTCTGGGTCACCTCCTCTCTTTCATTTAGTTCCTCTAGGTAGGTCAGGACAAACTCAGGGTAAGCCTGTAGGAAAGGACAAAGGCAGAGCAATAATGAAGAAAAACATCAGCTACATCAGCAGAATCACAACAGTCTAAACACCAGGAACGATGGGAAAAGTGGTTGTTGATGTATGCAATGTCACAAAAGTTGCTGCATATAAATAACTTTGTATTTCACAAAGTTTTCAAAGTCAGGGTTAGATAATGACTTTTTCATATGCACTAAAATGAAAAACAAAACATGGAATGTTATATATCAGTTTAAGACTGACTGCTCTCAAAAATGAGAATTCTTACAGAGGAAGAAAAAATCTTGTATCTCTGTCTTCAGGTAATGTTTAATTAAGTACAGGTGACATTTAGGTAGGCATTTCAGTGTAATGTATTAAAATTTAAAACAGAATATTCTGAAATCAAGACATCCCATACACAAAAAACCTTCCTGATGGTTTTGAAATCAAAGAAAATTTTACTGTTTTAAGTAAGTCAATTTGCCTTCTTAACACTCTCTTGATCCTTTCTTACATGGCAAAATGCACACACCCCACTCCCCCCCCGTGTCTGTTTTATCAGTGTCAGAAGTAAAGGCCCCCCCCCCAAAAAAAAAAAAAAAAAAATCACAAGCAAGCAATTACATTCTGTTGAATTTGAGATATTAACAGCTCAGCTACTTAACCTTATAACACCCAGATCTTGTATCACAGTAAGATCAATTTTATTTCTTAGTTCAGTCTGTGAAATGACTGTGTGGCAGTTTGTCAGGTGCTACTTCAATTCAAGTCAGTCCACTGTCCTCATGATGAAATGGGGAAAGTTTCTTTATATGAAATATTTTTTATTTATAATGAAAAAATAGTTTAAAATTCTGTAAGCATCTGTGATATTTCTAATAGAAAGTGTATAGATATCAACTACACTACAGTAGACTAAAACCATGAACTATTCAAATACTTTGACATTTAACACTAACAAATTGAAATCAATAATCTCTTAAACACTTATAGTTACAGAACAAAGTGTCTCATCTTTTTCTGTTCCATCACTCCTCAGTGAATAAACAATTTCATTCATAAGGCAGGTAGTACTACACTTGGGCACATTTTCCAAAGGTAGTTCTGCATGGACATTCCACAGATTCAGCAAAACTTCTAAGCCCAAGGGGAAAGCAGAACACCAAAACTGAAACCTACCCTCAAGTTCCGAGAAGAGTATTTACTTGTATCTTAAAAATACTTTATATTAAAATATTTTGTTGGTTTTATCTGCGATTTTAGTAGACATTCCTAACAATAAAGCTCAGGATTTTGCTCCAGTTACATCACTTTTTCTTTAGCCTTCTGTCAAACTTTTCCCATGAGTGCAGATATTTTCAGTTTAGCACCACTTATATTTTACTTTAAAATAAATGCCTTCAACAGAAAGAGTAGAGCAAACAGTGGGATGCTTTAATTTTTTGAGGAAAAGAATTATTCATCAATCAATACTGCTAACTCTCCTGCTGTTTATCATCTTGTATAGACAATATATTATGAAACTTTCCTCTGCTGCTTCATAGTTCCATCTGCATTTTGATTCTGATGTAATATACCGGAAATCTTAGCTAGTGTATTTTTTAGACTTGGCTACATGAATAACGAGCTAAGATTCCATTTCTTTCAATAAGAAATTCTTCCTCTACAAGCACTTTACACTCACTTTACTTACCAGTGCTGCTAAGAAAAGGGATTCTGGTTTCTGTCTCTCTCCCTTTTCACCTTTTCTGCCTGACCCCGTGCCATCGCTGCTTCCGTGCCAGAAGCAAGCATTTGGCAGCCATGTAATGAATACAAAGAGAGAACTGATCTAAGTTAAAATTACACAGTAAGATGATAGTTATTACCCTATGTGTACTCCAACCCAGTTCACTGCATGGCACGTTTGTGCCAGAACACTGGACAGCATGGAAGTGGGTGTGGGAGCCCCCATCTCTGCTTGCTTCAGCTCAAGGGCTGTAGGTCTGCATTTCCTTTACATTAAACAGCTTCAGTAAGTATTCCAGGGCACACCTCTTCTTCAGGAAAGTGAGGAAAGAAAACAAGTTCCCCATGCAGAATGTGACAGAAGCCTCAAGCCTTCCCAGGACTAGTTCTATTCTTAAGCAGATACAATACTTCGGAAAGTTTTGTTTCTAGTCCGCAATGTGTTTCATCACATCTAGGATACATTGAGCTTTCCGTGCACACCATGTGCTGAAATCTGTTGTGAAATGCATGTTCAAACTCAGAGCACTTTAAAGAGCACTATTAGCTTATCTTACTTTCTAGAATTGGTAACTGACTTACACTTTTATTTGCAAGTTATCCATAAGGTTTACATGAATAAGAGTATACAAGTTGATCTATCACAAATATGGATATCAAAATATGAGTCTATTAACTGAAAACATAATGGGAAAAAAAAAAATCAAGATTAATTTGTTGTTTCTGTGTAAGAACAGTTTGGGAAATAGGAAAGCAATTTCAGGATTGAATTATGAATCAACATCTTCAAAAACACTTGATTTTAATAGGGTTGGTTTGTTTGTTTGGGATGCTAATTTTTTTTCCCCCAGAACAAGCTAGTATTCTCTGACACAATAAAATAAACCATACCTTGATTGCATAGGTGAGAGAACGTATGCATAAAGGATGTATGTTAATGGCAAACACAGTAAGTAGTAGGTATTAATTCCAAGAAAGTGAGTTTCCTTCGCAATCTGAATGATGTGTCACATATCATTACACTGTATTATGCAGCTTTCCTTTATGTCAGTTTTTGTTGGCCTACATATGCTGCAACTTAAAATAACATGACACTACAGATAAAGTGAATGTGATAGGAAATATATAGATAAATATACCATTTTGCAGAGAGATCTACTACTAACTACTAGTAATTTTTTCCTGATTACAAGAAATACAGGCCAAAACCAAACAGCATTATAGTTATTAACTCTCAGAAACCTTTGAAACCTCTTGCTTTGCAATATACAATAATTTTTATATTACAGTAAATAACAATCAAGATGCACAATAAAATAGGGAATAATATACCTGATTACTTTTTTTTAATGATGGTCTGAATTGTTCTAGCATAATTCCAGACAAAGCAATGGGAAGAGTCTCCAGACTGTTGGAGTTGTGTAATAGAATCTGATGTCCAGACAAAAGGATGAAAAATGTAGGTTGGTGCTAGTGAGGAACATCTGGTATTGACTTCCTACCAGACAGTGCTCCTTTTCAGTTTCCCCAAGGTTAACAGTATATAATGCTGCAAACGTTCCCCTCATTTCTGTGAGCATTTTAAAAATGTTCAGTGTTGAACACGTTCAAATGCTCAGAAAAAGGTACAATTTAAGAATCTACAGAGGCACAAATCACTGGATATAATCCACTGATATGCTATTGCAACACCACCTCTTATTCATTTGAAGAGGACAAGTCTGCTGGGAAAAAAAACAGCCAAACAAACAACAAAAAACCACACACAAGAACCCAACAAAGCCAGCCACACTTCTGTGAGTTCTCTACCACGCTTCCACTGCTGCCCAGGGCTCCCTGACGGTAACCTGTATGAGCCCACTGACCTACACAACATCAGAATTCAAACAAGCTGCTCACCAAGAGCCCTGGCCATAACAGACACAAGCAAAGACCTTCTCTGCCAACACTGTGGGCTGAAGACCATTGCCCTCACACCGTCCAGACTTGTCATTGGAACACTTGATCTCACCAAAGTTACTTGAAAGGATTCTCCCAGCAATATATTTTTCCAGGAAAATATACTTTTTTCAAATTAACAAGCTATTTTAAAAGGACTATTTTCTTTAGCTATGCAACAGTAAGTGCAACCAAACAGTAATTCAATATTATTTTGAAAAAAACTTACTTTTCTAAAAAATTACTTTTTCTACTTCACTGAGGGGAGAATTCAGCATTTATGCTTAGACCCAAAGGAAAAAAAAAAAAAAAAAAAGTTGTTATTCAAGTATTACATTTTAGGACACCTGCTTTGACAGATGATTTTATTAAAACTCACT
Source organism: Podiceps cristatus (assembly GCA_000699545.1). Classification (NCBI taxonomy): domain Eukaryota; kingdom Metazoa; phylum Chordata; class Aves; order Podicipediformes; family Podicipedidae; genus Podiceps; species Podiceps cristatus. The sequence goes on along the minus strand of KL267890.1, from coordinate 20,664 downwards.
GATATTCATCCATAACATTAAGGACTGTATTTTAAAATTCTCCCCACAGCACATTAATTTTGCACAAAGGTATTGCATGATTTGCAATAAAAATAGGATGCCTCTAATTTCTTTCATCACAGAACATTTCACCATTTACTGAAATTTTTGCCATGTTTGTTCTGTAAATGAATCCTCTGTATTTTGTGCTTGTTAAATGTTAATAGAATGTGTTAGTAACATATCAAGCTTGAGCTTAAGGGTCTTGATTTCTCTCCCAGAATAGGTTTTAAGCCTCTGTTAACAAATTTATATAAAAGCAATGAAGCGTACAGCTCATTTTAGATGCCAGTTGTTCTTTAGACTTCTTTTAGAGTTGCCTTGCTTTCAAACACTGACTTCTAGTTATCACAGGTTATACCAACTAAAGATCTATTTGTACTACATGATAGAAATAAACGTGCACTACAATTCAAAAAACAGAATTAAAATTTTTTTTAAAAAAATCAAAATTCACAAGTAAAATCATGAGCAGGTTTCATTAATTTTAAGAAAATTTTAATAAAATACAGTATGTTCCTATTTATTCACTGAATAGAAAACATTTCTAAAATAACATGAACAGGAAATAATGTAGTAATACCACAGCATTTAAACAAACATCACTCATTGAAGGTTTTGTACAGAAAAAGGAAACACACTGTAAAAGAAAAATGCACACACCCCCCAACCCCAAATCCAGCATTCAGTAAATGCAGAAATAATACCATACTTTACAGTAGATGGAGCCATTATTTCCTAAAGCCACTGTTGATAGATGCTGCTTTTGTCTCTTTCAATTACTCATTTTGTACCAGAGTTTTATCTCTTTTTACCAAAACACAAAAAAATATATTAGCAGGGAAAATAGCATTTACCCTTCAAATAGAATGATTCTGCAAGGAAAAAACACTGAAACTAACACCCTGAATAAGCATCTAATGCAGTAAATAAGGATGTGGAAGAGAAATAACAAGTCCTCTGCAGCTTGTTCTATTGGATAAAAGGAATGGGAAATGAGTCAGGCATTAAGACTTTGAAATTAAAAGGAATTAATTTAATTTTTATAACAACGCAAACAATCAGAATAGCTACCTCAACCAGAACAGTTTTCTAGCTCTATGTGATACTAAGGACATTGGAATTTTTAAATCAGGTTCCAAATTATTACATTTTCCATTAATGTTTAATAGCATTTGAACCAAAACTGCATTAATTAAGGGAACAGATGTCTGAAAATACTTTTTCTTTCTATCTGTCCTCCTTTTTAACTGAAACACAATTCAACAGCTTGCCTCTATCATGTTCTTCTGACTCAGCTAAACCAAATCCATATGCCAGGGGTGAATTATACCTTCACTATTCGTTAAGATAATGTTTTAGATAGAGGCCTGCAGCAATGATTGGGTTAAACAAAAGCAATAGATGTTCCAGGCATGTTTACTGGCCCTGATGGCATGTTTTCCCCAGATAAGTAGTCCTCTCCTTAAACGATACAGTTAAAAATGAAAACTATACTTAGTGAGCTCAACCACAGTGGAGATTCTCCTAATTAACATGATATAAATCCAAAGTAAACCTGAACGATCCCACTTGGCATCCCACACGGATGCTGCTCCAAAGGCAACCAAAGCCTTAGCCAAAGATGTAATCACTGAGGTGAAACTGATTTCGCTGCTGTGCGGATCAGGCTCCAAATGAAATGGTAGTGGGCCGCCGCTTACAAAAACTGAGACAATTTTTCAAAAAGCTTAAGGAAATGGTGAAAGGGCTAAGTGCTACAAATCCCTGTTCTAAACATTTGGTAATATAGTAAAAGAGTAACAAAGTATATTATGTGCACTCAATTTTAGGTTTATAATTGGAAACATGTTCAGGCTTACAATGTGTATACTGCCTAATAATTTTAAAAAGGCTGTACACACCTGTATTTCAATCACTATTCCTGAATAAACAATTCTGTAAATTTTATTTGATGTATTAGAGGCTACTAATCTAAAGAAAAGTATACTTAAGTATACTTTGGTTTCAAATCCAGAGAACCCTGGTGTTACAGGCAATTTGATCAATTCTGCCAGCTTTAAGGTAATTCAAGTTTGGTCAAAGATATTTGATAGCAACTCAGTTATTCAGAGTCAGTATCCAAGAAAACCAAGAGAAGCAGCTGATTTGTGAATTAAAGGTTTTGTGGTTTTGGTTGGGTTTTTTTTCCTGTTTTAGTATTTTTGATTGTCTTAATTTTTTAAATGCAAGATTTATTTAGAATAAGCTACTTCTATTTTAATTCTAAATATCATTGTTACAAGTTACTTCTAATGAGACTTACTTTGGTCTTAATTCCACATTAGTTCCTTATTTTACAAAAACATTTCTATAATACATAAAATTTATTATATTAAAATTTTTACATATTATAGCTGAGTGTACTGTAACAAAATGTTTTATGCATCTGAATGGATTGAAACCTTGTCAGTTATTTGTGAAGTTATATTTTGCTAATTATACGTCCTCTACCTATATATCTGTACATGACTATGTAAAATTTTATTATTTCAACAGTTGTATTAATACTTAATAAATCAGAAAGTATATTTCTCTAGAATAATAATCTAAACCTGATTTTCAACCTGAGAATTGCATCTATTTCTGATGGTTTACAAAAATATATTATGAAGCTTTGAATGTCTAACATGTTGGTACATAAAGCCTTTGTAGTAGGGTTCTTGAAGAGAGTCCATATTTTTTAGTTAGTTACAGGTAAAAAAATGTTGAAAATCAGCTGATGATTTAAACTCTATAAAAATTAATCAACTGTCCCTGACTGGTTTCTTGTGGATGCTTCTTCGTTACAACCAACCTTTCTCTACACACCCAGAGAGACTCTGAACAACTTCCATATGCCAGATATGCAAACTGGGAACACCACATGCTAAGAAGGCAAAAGGAAAAGTTTATACTCTTGTAAGAGAAGAGCTGCAATCTCCCTGTCAACCTGGCAAGTTCTACAACATTAGGGAAACTTTAAATCACCTTATCTATATTAGCTGAACAAAAATCAGGTCATCATAGAACTTAGATTTATACTGCCACAGTAGACCTGCTGGAGTTGTATGTTATAACAATAACTGCATCTTTATCCAAGTTGGATACAGGTTTTTGAAACAGGAAAACAGCTTAAAAAAAAAAAAAAAGGTGACTTCACACATACGGACAAAAATTTTGATCCTGATTCTTAAAATATGCTTTATAGTCCTACCTCCTCTGAGATTTAAATCATCCACACTGCATGGTTTTTCCTCAAGCCTTAAGGAAAAAAAATCATCTAAAAATCTTTAGATTTGTTGAAAGCATATTTCTGGCAAATTCAAAAGTCAAAATTTCAAATAAGTTTTAGTCTATTTTGTTTTCCTTAATTTCAATTTTCCAAATTTCTTCATTCTCTATTATAAATATTTTATTTTTAATGTGACAGTTGAACAGAGGTTGCTTAAATAGACACAATTTTATCACATCTCGAAATAGAAGCCACTCCTGCTCTGTAGTTTTGGGGTGTTTACAAAACCACATTTCTGAAGTAGCATCCTGCATCAGGCAGGAAAGAATTCTCCGCATCCTAAAATACAGACAGTTGCTTAAGGATATATCAGCCAGCCAGGATCACGCATGTCTGACTTGCATAACACTTGCTCTACATGTAAATAAATCAAAACTAGGTTCAGTACACAATCTTACTCATCTAGGACATGTCTTGGGAATGTCTAGCAGAGGTAGGGGTTATTTTTCCCCTAAGTGTTAGCAAGTGACAGATTTCAGTGACACCCTGTGCTATTTTTCTACAGGGAGTACCAAGAAGTAGAAATATACAGACCTACTATGAATCTTGACATCTCTAACAGTCCCAGGGTATCACATCAGCCCCCTCAGGTTATTTCAATTTGATCTACATATCCATGAAAATAAAAATCAATGTGCCCAATGGTCTAGTAAAACATTCACCCTATCCTACACAGTCGTTTCTTTTCCGTGAAGTCCAGGCGTAAAAGGCAGAGTGACCCTCGGAGCGGTGCCATTGGGAACACATCCATCTTAGCAAATGATCTCTCATGCTGAACAAGTTAATAGGTATAATCTATGATGAGAACTTCCCCTTGATCCTTCTGCGGTGGCCTAAGCCTAGCTATAGCAAACCTCGTAAATATTTGCAGGTGCTTTGACAGGAGCCACGCAGAGAGACAGTAAGTATGTAAATGGATTTTTTTAAGGCTCTTGAAGGATATGGAAGATGATCATCAATATCTAAATCTAATACATACCTTTTCTGCTATAATCTCATCACATCACAGAGGCACCAGTTTACCAACAGAATTTCAGAACATTTCAATGGCTGAGACAGAAATATGGCTTGATACTAGGACAAAAGGCTTCAGTATTAAATATTAGATCCACCATATTACTTGCTATATGGGGCCAGAGTTTCAAAGTCCTCTGAAACTAGCAGATATCTTTTCCTATTATGTTAGTGAAGTTTGGCAAGACTTACAGATCTTATGAGGAAGCGAGTCAGAAAATACACCATAAATACGAGTGACAGCAATGTTGAAATATCTTCAACACCTGACATATTGCAAGTATACACAAGCACACTCTACTTATCCTTGGAGGCAGCTAAAACAGCCCTACAAAGTGCAATTTACTCACCATAGGGCCCGAGTAAAGTTGGAGCTATCCAGAATATACTACATGAATAAAAACAAAATAAACACTGCTCTTTTTGTGAGGAACAAAGACAACAAGAAATACAGTCACAGGTCATAATCTGGGATAAGATGCTACATTTCCACTAACTCCAGACCCTTACAAGATCAGAGGAAGCATTCAGTTCTGGAAACCACGTGTTGTACACTATGTGTAACCCCCCCTTTTTTTTTTTTTAATTTATATTTTAGAATGGCAGAGTTCTTAATACATAAATACTTAGTAGCACTTAAAATGTTTAACAGATAAGGTATTATAATTAAATCATAATTTAGTGACTGGCTATAAAATTGGAATTTACTTCCAGTCAGAATTTAAATATCAAGTGTCAGCTGTAACATAATATGGTTTATTATAACATGATTACTTACTATAGCAGATTTAACAGCTACCAGAACCAAACAATATTGCAGATTTACCAATATTATCCAAAGTACATGCATCATTTTATAAACAAGAAAGCTAGTGCAGATGTAGAATACCTTTCTTGTATACATTAGTTTATATTCATCTACAGATGTGCCACCACCACTGATTTCAACTGTAACTGGCTGACCAACAGCAAGGCAGCTCTGTACCACAACTCAATTCAGAATCCTTCCAGCCTTCCAATGAATGGAGAAAAAAAAAAAAAAAAAAAAAAAAAAAAAAAAAAAAAAAGGGGGGGGGGGGGGTTGGTGTTTGAATAAGTTAAAAGAACCAGAAAATTCAACAATGTGTCACAAATAGAGAGGTCATTATGCCTGGATAACCCAGGATATTAACAGTTGCAGAAAGTGAAACACTATCCACAACTTAGCAGTCAATGAGCCCTGCTCAGAACCAGTGATCTTCTGTACAACAAGGGTGGCATTTTACAGTTCAGTGCAAAATGGAACAGACCCTTGATATCTTCATTTGTCCTTTTTCTGTGCATATTTCACAGTGCAACGATTTAGGGTCTATAACGTGTCACTTGTTATAACTGCAGAGTTTACTTGAAATATGTATGCACAAAAAAAAGTTCAGTGAACTGCAAAGATTGCAACAAATCTATAGACTTTGAGCCAATATAAAGTTTTACTTCAAGTCTGAAACAATGCTGGTTAAGCATACTTAAAGTCCAGTTTGAACTGCTTTTGCTTCCAATGTGCACATTTACCACAGAAGCAGGTCACTTAAAGCTTTGCTAGAAATCAATGGCTTAAAAATATTTTTTTCATTAAATTCCATTTAAAAAAAAAAAAAAAAAAGCAATGGCTATATTAATAATATCACTAAAGTAGTTTGTTTTCAACATATCACTACACTGGCTATAGGGTAAGAAAAAATTAGGAAGTGAAAGAATTGTTCTATAAAGATATTGTCATCATTGCAAGTTTCAGCCCTACTTAGAAAGTTATAGTAGAAAATACCACTAATAGCTTCTAGGATCATATCGCACAGTCTTAGGAATATTGATAGGTTTTCTACAGGTATTTCTATGAATGTTTCCTGCTTGCACATCTCTCTGCACAACCATGAATAGTCATTCTGAACCACTGATTAAGAGGTAACGTTGCAAAAATGTCAGTCTGTAAAAATGGTTTAAAATTTCCAAGAAGCTTTCTGTGTCGAAACAGCTTAATATATGGAAATGTTTCAGACGTCATTGTGCTACAGAACAGCAAGAGAGAAACAAATCATAATTGAAGTTTACTTATGTACTGTAGAATGTCAGCAAAATATTATTTGTTCAATTAAGCATGAAAACAAATGTTGCAGCAGCAGATCCAAAAACTGGACTGCACGATTTGACAAGTTCTGATAAAGTTTTTTATCTGAACTTTCACAGGTATTGCATTTTCTTCTGGTACCTGAGGCCAGAAATAGAAGTATCATAAGAGAAGTTTTTCCCAAATCACTGGCGTGCAACAGAAAATACTGGAAATCACAAAAGTGCCGGTTTCATGAGCTTTCATACAAAAGCATTTTTAGGTGGATTCAAAAGAGCTTTCAGATTGCCCCGTGCTTACTTAACTGAACTTCTGAGGGTCCTATGTTCAATCTTGGCTTCCAGTTATATGCTTCAGATATAGGTTTCTTTTCACAGCTCAATAAATGAATGTGGAAAAAGAAGAAAAAACCAAAACAAACACCCACAGGTGAACCTCAGTTAAACAAAACACTAAGATACAAAGGGAGATGTGTGTCTTGAAATGAAAAAAAAAAAAGTTTTTTAAATCACAAATATTAGTATTTCCATTACAAAAAGATCATTGGTCCTTACTAAAATATGATAAGGATAATGTAACTAGAGAAAGAATTGAAGCATTATGCTCTTTATCACACATCTTAGAACCATAACAAGACCTATACTACAAGATAAACCGTAAACTCTTACTCAGACAAACTTATATGGTAAGACAAATGGTCTATTAAAATGCATTCAATTCATTTTGTCACACAGGAGAATTAGATACTTCACTATATGCTTATTTATTTGCAATAAAACAAACAAAAAAATGAGCTTGGGTCAGTTCAGAAGTCTATCAACATCCAGATGTGATAGGATTATAAAAAATTAATCCAGTTTGATTTAACATGTTTCAAGTGTATTGTGAATCTTTCCTATAAGCCATAGGAAAAATTAACTAAAAATAATAAATTTAGAGAAGGCATACACTGAGATTTCAGGAACAGACTTTGGATAGTCACAGTTATGCAGGGTGAACAAGAAGGTTTCCATTTAAGTGTATCAGTAAAAGAGATCTATGAATAGCAGCCATAACTAAGTTTACCTAAACTCTGTAAATCACTTAGACGCATAACTTAAAGTGTAATGCCCTAGAATGAGCTATTTGTATAATTTGCCCCATAATTCTTGATGGGAATCAGAACTCCAAATAACAGTTAGCGTAACACTATCCCAGGCTAAACCAGCTAATTGGGTAAATACTCCTTCCCCTGACTGACTGATGTGCTACTTACAGTATCACCATCTCCTTTCAGATAAATCTGCACAGAACAAGTAGTTCACATTTAGCAATAAAGTTGGCAATATGCTAATGTACTTGATGAGTGTGGAATGGTTCTGTTGTTGCCAGACCTTTGACTTGAACTTGATAGGGCTGATTTGGCACTCAGTGACTGGTTACATTCATCAAGAGGTGAAGCTTCACAACAAAGATAATGTGGTGGAAGCAATTAGTACTCAGAACATCTATAATAGGTCTTTGGCATATGACTGTGGGCTAAGCAAAGCTTTAATAATATCTGGTATGTAATACACTTTAAAGAAAGCATATCACAAAACTCTTAATTTTATATTGAAATATCACCTGTTTTTCATGTAGAAATATTTTAATATACTTCAGCTTTTTATTTATTCCCAGCTGTACTATCTTCACCAATACATATCCCAAGACTTTTGTAAGCTTCATAAAAAGATTAAATAAATTTGTTTTTGATTTGAGTGCACAATAAAGCAGCAAAATGCAGTTCTCTTCTTCAGGAATTCGTTTGGAAATCTTTGCATTTTCAGTTTATGGCATCATAGAATCATATCATAGAAAGGTCTGGGTTGGAAGGGACCCCAAGGATCATAGAGTTCCAACCCCCCTGCCACAGGCAGGGCCACCAACTTCCAGGTCTGGATCTACACAAGGTTGCCCAGAGCCCCGTCCAACCTGGCCTTGAACACCTCCAGGCATGGGGCATCCACCACCTCTCTGGGCAGCCTGTTCCAGCACCTCACCACCCTCTCTGTAAAAAAATTCCCCCTAATATCTAATTTAAACCTTCCTTCCTGTAGCTTTAATCCATTCCCCCTTGTCCTGCCATTTTCTACCCTTTTAAAAGGTGGCCTCCTCTGAACCCTCTCCAACAGTTCTACATCTTTCTTGTACTGCGGTCCCAGATCTGGACACAGGACTCCAGGTGGAGCCTCATGAGGGCAGAGTAGAGAGGGACGATCACCTCCCTGTCCCTGCTGGCCACCCCTCTGCTGATGGAGCCCAGGATACCGTTGGCCTTCTGAGCTGCAAGAGCACACTGCTGGCTCATGTTGAGTTTCTCGTCTACCACGACCTCCAGGTCCTTCTCAGCAGGGCTACTCTCAGGGAGCTCTTCTCCCAGTCTGTATATATGCCTGGGATTCTTCCGGCCCAAGTGCAACACCTTACACTTTGCAGTGTTGAACCTCATTAAGTTCACCCGGGCTCACCTTTCCAGCTTGTCAAGATCATCAGATTACACTATGTTGTCACAGAGGGTGAGTCAAGAATAGAACTGCAGTAGCAGTTTTCCCCAGTTTCCATCATCTCCAACAGGATCCCATCCAAGAAATAAAATTATTGCTCTGGGCTCACCAATAGCTTGGCATTGGCTGTATCAAAGACCTGTCTCTACCCTTCTCTCCAAAATTTGGATATGAATTATCATTTGAATATGCTCCCTCTGCTGTCCATTGAGAGAACAGAAAAACAGGGATAATTCTTGACTATGAAGGCAGTCAAGTTGTTAATATATTATGAGGTAATGATATGTCGCGATAGGGCATTACCCCATTCTCACTCTTAGAGTGGGGTAGGAAGACCACAGCGAAACGCAGGATCATATCAGCTCCATTGTTTTCTAGAAAATGTTTCCTCAAGAAAAAGCTTTTGTAAGGCTTTGGTGACAAAGAAGAAAAGTCACAGGATCATTCACGTTGCAAGGGACCTTAAGAGTTCCTCTAGACCACAATCCTGGTCAGAGCTGGGTCAACACTGAATTCAAATCTAGTTGTTTCAGGGTTTAGTCCTTTCAGGACTTGAAAACCTACGAGGACAGAGATCCCATAACCCTGTTAGCACCTTGTTTCAATGCTTAATCATCCTTAAGGGGAATATTTTTCATCTTGCATCATTAAACCTCCTATTTCACTTTATGACTACTGTCTTTCACTCTCCCACCACGGCCCTCCGAAGAGCCTGGATTCATTGTACTCGTCACCCTTTACAGGTATGAGAAGGCTGCTATGAGGCCTCCCCAAAGCTCCCCTACTCCAGGCTAACCAAGCTCACTTCCCACAGCCTCTGCACTCACTCCAGCCCCTTGACCATTTTGGTGGCCCTCCGCTGGGCTCACTCAAGTTTACCAACTTCTACTTTATATTGTTCTCTGTTGTACAGTCTAAGTGCATAAACAGCCATGGCTACAAACAGATCTCCCACACAGCCCCATAGTGCAAAAGTTTAGGAAAAAAATAAGAAAAATCCAATCCAATATACAAAAAGGAGATGTTAACTACACAGCCTCTACTGTATTTTTCAAAAACATTTATAAGCTTCATAGCAATAAGTTACATGGACTTCAACTAGCTGATCTTCATACTATAACATGGATGACAAAC
>KL267890.1:0-10524 GCA_000699545.1 Podiceps cristatus | reverse complement strand
CTGCTGAGAATAAATTATTGTTACAGAAGTTTCAAAAATTACCACTTTGCTAGTTAGGAAAATTCCAGACAGGAAATAAGAAAAACTGCTATTAAACTATATGACAATGTCAAAAGTCTAACCTATATTTTGTTTTCTAATTAAATATGAGAGGAACTTAGGGCTGAATAACAGAGGAAAATAACTTAGAAATTAAATCTAATAATTGAATCCCAATTTTGAACAAGAGGTAGTTAGAAGAAAAGCCTAGAATCAAGTGACCTTTGCACCAGCTTATGCCTTCTCTAGGCAAACTTACTGACCTAGGTAATTTGCCAGAAGATCTGAATAGTTCGAAATGTGTATTTTAAGTGAACAAAGTTTAAAATTAGATAGGAGTCCTAGCAATTTCAAACAGATAGCTTACTTCAGTTGTTCAGGAATTATCTGATATTCAGTTATTTTCCTATCCCTTATGGGCCTTTACAGGGTATTCACAAGGACAATGAGTTGCATTAAATTCTGGTATTATTTTCCACCATACCTTTTTCAAGGAAAGATTAGTTATAAGTTTTCAGCTGTGTCTTTACTTTTCTTACAACTACTTTCTGTCATCAGTTTATGCTTCCATGACCACAAGGCTTAGACACTATAATTCCTTTCAAGCATGGTAAAGCTTTCTCTGCCACTTGATCAGAGCACAGGGGGGAAAAAAAAAAGAGGAAGAAAAAAAAAAAAAAATCAAACCCAAATGTCAGCTTCCCCCACTCCTACCCCTGTAAATATTGGCTCGGATTTCCCTGCAATAATTTACATTAAAAAAAGTAGTGAGAGGCTTATTTACATTAAAAGCATTTTAAGATATTTTTCTTCATGGTGACTTGCACAACCATTAGACTAGTAAAATTAATGAAACTAGAGATTATCTCCTAACAATTAAACTAAGGGATATCTTCTTTTATAATATTTATTTTTAAGCCTGACAGAGTTTTTCCTGCGTGGTATAGATTCCAAGGTTATAAAATTCAATTCTCTTTGAAATTCAAATTAATCTATCCTCTTTAACTTTGAATAAGTTGACAACCGACTGTTGTCATGAGGGAAACATTCAAAATCGAGTGAGCTCAGACACAGTGACAGAAGAGTCTGCTCTCCTTATTGCCTTTCCATGGGCACCTTCAAGCCTTCTACAGCCTAGGCCTGACAGGAGCGTCGGACAGACCACCCCCTGCTCATCTCCTCCACTCTTGTTAGGAGCGGAGATGTTACAGCTCTCATGGTCTCGCGACACAAGGAAGATCAGAGACCTTTGCATAAAGGACGACCCTTCGTTAGAAGCAACACACTTGCAAAGATGTAATCGCAACAGATATTTCATTGTATTTTCTTGTGGAATTAATCAGCGTTGGTAAGACTGATGCAAGGGACTATTTCTGTTCAGGATGACAATTTCCGGTTTGCTGTCCCAAAATGTAACAATCTCCACTGGTCACCACAAGCTGGACCAATTTGCATTGTATGGAGGAAATTTGGTCATCAAAAGAGCAACCAGTTAGAGGAAAAGAGAATTAGTAAAGCTTATTTCCTGGATTTATGTCCTCAACTTGGATTCTCAGTGTACAAGTGAGCAAAGTGAAAAACTGCAGTTCAACAGCCCAGATATAAGACAAGTCTTTCGTGAATTCCTTGGTACCTAATTAGATGCTCTTTCAACCAACCAGTATCTTTTCATAAGACTTGAATATTTTTTTTTAAAGCATTTTACCTGTTAAATTTCACACTAAAATGACTTTATGATCTTAAAAAAAACCCACACCAAAACACAGCACAATAAGGAGACAGATACACTTTGTTCTTTGAGGAAAATAAAAAATATTAATACAGTCCTTATGAAACTTTGATGAACTTTAAGCTTTTATAACATCATCTTACAAAATACGAATACTGTACATTCACACAAAAAAGTCAGACTGCAGAGCCCTGTTCAGATAGCCATGAATATAAACTATATGGGTGATTTTTCACACTGTCACAAAAGACAGTATCACAGCCTATGGGTACAATTTCTAGTGATCAGCCATACATTAGCCAGAGGCCAGAACTTTGATGGTACCAATGGCCTCTGAGGGTAGTTGCTCTGGGAAATGCCATCATCATTTTCTCAGTGGCAAATGCACAAAACACCTTAGGATCAGCCTATCAAGACAAATTAATGTATTATACTTGTAATTTTACTCTGTTAACAAAATCGAAGTATATCTATTAATACAAAATGCACTTAGGTCTTGCGATATTTTTTGTACAAGAGCTACTAAATTGGCCTGTTTGCACAAAGGATTAAGAAAAGTCTGTGAAGCACAGTAGTATTCATGAACTAATTTTAGGTTAAAGGTTTTAACCTCTCAATATTTCCCAGGAATACAAAGATGCATTGTTGTAGTGACAGTAGATAAAGAGTCGATATCATGCTCCTCATATCCCACTTGAAACATTTAAAAAAGTAGAACCAGAAGAAATAGAATCTATAGAAGTGACTGGCCATTAACTTTCTTTTTGGGGACAAACTTTTTCAATTTATTTTACAGTTTGTTCAAGGCTACCAGCCAATGAGAGTCAGGGAGGGGAATTAGCTGAGTTAGAGCAGTCAACATCGCAAAAAAAGTTGAAAAAGCTTGCAAACAGCAGTAGGAAAATTACACTGATTGTTTTACTGTGCCACACAAAGCTTAGATCACACATTACAGACAGGCTGCCTTTATTGCCCTTAAAGCATTTTCTTTAGGCATTCGTAAGACAAAACACTCAATTCTCCTTTAATAAAAATATAAAGCTTAGAAATGCAGACAAGACTATAACGTATCTAACAAAAGCCTACAGAATAAAACAAAAAAGTGTAAACTAGGGAATAAAATAGGGTTTTTTCATTGGGTAGCTAAGTGGAAGTTTGTAATATTAAAAAATATTAGAGAGGAAAACAACTTCAATAAAGAAGGCCAACACAGTCTAATGAAAATTGTAGGTAGGAAAAAACTTGGTTTTTCCTCTTATAATTTTTTATATTGACAAACATTCATTGTAATAACTACAGCTTGATGAGATATTCATAGTAAAGGGCTAATACTTAATGTGTTCAATTCATAATGGAGCTCAATTATTTTCATCTATTATGGTTTCTTCTGCTCAAAATACCTTGACTGAATGGTCATGCACATATACACAACATACAACAGCATGATGGAAAGTCAGACATGAATTATTGATAAAACACTGGAAGTTTCCTACTATGAATGAAAGAAGTTAGTAACATTTATAGAGAAATTTAAATTGTTCCACATACTGCAAAAGATCAGGAACACGGAAGGGTACAGAATAATGCTTCTAAAACTCTGACTTCTACAAAGGCAATACTTATTTGTCAAAAAACCCCGACAACTCTCCCCCTAGCCCCCTCCCCCCCAAACCAAAACAGCTGATAAAATGCTAAAAGATTATATCAGTTGATGGTTGTCTATCCCAACTTGCTGGTTTATAGATGATCTTTCTCAACAGTGATAAAAGAACAACAGGTTGTAATTGTCAGGGTTAGCTACAATCCCAGGCTTATGCACAAGGATTATACATCCTGAATTCTCCTCTGCTGGAGAGGTTTTACTTGGCAATAAAAGATTAAAAGTAACAGCTAGGGGCTCAGCTCTAATACCTAAACCTGAAAACATTTTTAAAGCATATACATCCAGAACATGCATCTGAGCCTTTTCCCTCTTAGTGTAATCCTCTTAGTGCTTTCTGTATCTCACTGAACTTTAAAATTCTGAAAATAGAAATACTGTATCTGGGACCTTTACCCTGAATTGAGCTTTAAAGAGCCCCTCTTGAAGATATCACATTACAATATAGTGTTTGGATGCATAAGTGTTGGATTCTTTCATCCCATTTTCTAATATCAAAGCCACAAGATATAAACAAAATTTCTGGTTTTAAGTTTGCATTAGCTATTTCTTTCATTTTTATAATTGCACTAGGAATAGTCAAATGCTCCTGATCATAAAACAGCTTTGAGAGAAATTAGATCACTAAGCTTATAAAACATAAAACTACTACATAATGAATGAACAGTGTTTAAATTGACTATTTTGAGGAAAATTGCTAAGCATATCATTATTCTGTTGCCAAAATGAAGTTGGGTTAAACTCAAGCCTTCGAGCCAGAGAAGCACCAATTACTTCTAGCTTCTTCCACACGCACCCTTCTTGGGTCATAGCAAGAAGGTGAACCAACTGTTCCAGTGCTGTCTGCTGAGTTGTGTGCAGTAACGGAGTCAGATCAGGAATTTAACCAAACTGATTGTGTCGCAGTGATCAGAGTGATAAACCACTGTGTAAAGACCCTGTAACCAAAATTATTTAAATTCTTTTAAGACAAGTCAACTGGCTTGTCCGCTGAGTCAAGCACAGCCATAGAAGTGAGGCTCGTCTTGGTTCACTTTAGATGTCTACATTTGAGCCCATCCAGCTCTATAGCCAATCATAAGAAATAAGACCCAGTGGAACCCAATTCAGGAAACCTAACTAGAAATTTACTTTAGCATGAAATTAACAGCTCTCTACAAATGTGTATTCACCTCAGTTACCTATAAAGGTAGTCTAGATAACTACTTTATACCATATTGGTTATCTACTCCAAGTTTTGAATCCCAGTTCAGTACCTGCTCCTTAGAGATAAATTGCCTCTTTATTTTAAATGTACATAAATGCCTAAGTAGTCAGTTGTTAATACACTTGATTTCATAAGGCAATTATTTCTGCATTAAGACCCTTTATGCAAAAAAAAAAAGTAACAGAATAATATTCTAAAATCCTATTTTATATAAAATACAAAGATGTTTCTCATATCTTTTTCTATAGATATTTTTGACATGCATTCATTTTCAAATCTTACATGAAAATAAATATTGTAAAAGTCTTTAATCCTCAGAGGATGTGAATTTATGGTACATCTGTAAATTAACATAACTGTAACAGGATGCTTCTGACTCAAGACATATAAGGAAAAATGAAGATCTTCAATTGAAAAAAAAGGCAAGTGAGAATCCGATATATAAAATAACCCATAAGTAATATTAGTTTTACTATGTTGCAACAAAAAATATTATATTGACCTTCTACAGATACGTATATATAAAACAGCTTTTCCTGTCAATCCTGCTCAAGTTAAGAAGTGCCTGCTATTTTGTACACTAGGCATTTTCTGGGAGCCTGAAAAAGCTTCACAGCTAAGGGTAAACAAAGGCAAAGAGATTAATTTTCAGAGCTTTGGCAAGGATGTTTTTTCTTAAAACTAGACTTCTCTCATCTAAGAATTCCATTTTGGCCTCATATTACCGTTTAGAAAACAGAACGAAATGTACCAATAAGAAGTGTATCAATTGAAGTGGTTTACAATAGCATAACTAATCATAATCAGCATAAAGCTGAAGTAAACAAACCTCAAAAAATGGACAGAAGTTCCATGACATCCTTCCAGTTAAAATGGAACAAGAAAGAAAAATTATCATCCAATTCTGGTTTTGTTCTGACCCCAGATGTAGCATAAAAAAGTCCTCAAACTATTCCAAACAATCATGGTGATACCGAGACCAGGAACACAAATATAGTGATGTTCCAGACATTTTCTCTCTCAGCTAACATGTTCTCCAAATTGCAAGCTCTAGAGATGGAGATAATGATGGCGAAAACAGTTTTCTGGCACCACATTATCCAGGAAATACAAGGTTTCCTGCAAGCTTAAAATTTTGCCATGGATTTCACCGACGGGCAGGTTTGTCCCCAGTACCTGTAACTGACATCAAGTGCTTCCATTTCCTGAAGCTTCTACTTTCTCCCCCGTGTGAAGTTAATATTGTCCCACACCAATATAGAGATAAAGTTTGTCCTGACAGTTACATTCGCCCTGACAGATACGTTCCTGAGGTTTTCATCACTACAGAATCAGCTTGTATTCTGCACTCGCAGGCTCAGGCCAGCCTGCAGGAAAAGCCGTGCATTCACCGGAAAGTACCCCAGACCTGTGCGGCACTGCGGCAAAACAGCGCGGGAGGGAAGGTGGAAGAGACAGACTGACTATGCAAACCCTGTGACTGCTTGCTCTAGATGCACACAGCAGTGTGTTAAATCATTACATAAAACCAGAACTTGCTCGTGCAAACCTCACCTGTCCCGCAAAAAGCCAGCCACTGAGCAACAGCAAAGACTTGAGAACGATAAATTTAGGCTATTATTGTTGTAGTTCACTGACTTTCTTGGCTAGTACTTAAAAATCAATATATACACGTAATAATGGGAATATAGATTCTAATTCTACAAACCACATACATTTATGTCTGCCTCTTCTGACAACCATTCTCCTTAAATTGAATGAAGCTACTTGTATGCTCAATGTTGACTACTTGGAGGTGCAAGCGCCTACAGGATCAAGACTATACAAGGGACAAAAGTGCATACAAGGTATTAAGAAACCTAAGCAGCTGCTGTTTTAACATATTGGCGATTTTTACTTAAGATACATTTTAGCCAGTGTCAAAACAAGCACTGAATTAAGATAACCTATTAAACTTGCAGACAGGAAGAGAGATGGTATTCCTATTTATTGTAGGACACATACTGTTATAAAAAAGATGTAATGAATTAATTTTTGTACCTATTGTAACCATGAAGAACTGGTGATAAAGTAGTGCTGTGCTACATTTTTATCAATGAGGACATTTCTAGGGAGATTCACAAGGCTAGCTATACAACATTTTGGTTTTTTTAAAAGCCTTTCCCCCACTCTAAGCCCAATTATTTTATTATTTCAGAGAACTTTGACAAAGCTGAAATTAACGCACTTGTCACATCCAATCAGCAGATAAACATTAGGATCCAGAGAAGTTTTATAAATAAACTGTAATACCACTGTTTTCAGCTGCAGTCACTCTATCAAAGGTCAACCTCAGAACACAATTTAAGGGAGACCTGGAAATAGAAATAACAAAGCTGACCTTTGAGCAAAATCAAACAGCTGTGGAGCCAGTAATGAGATTACACATACATAGGCAGGAAACACAGTATTTCCTTTCTTAATTCATCCTGCCGAACATTCATTGCTAGCACCCATATTGCATTTTTATACGCTGCACAGAAAACTAACAAGCTAACAGCCACTTGCTGGGATTAGTTCAGGTACTTCCACCTCAGATACCAACTCCCTCAGCAGCCAGCTTTAGTCTTTTTTAACCCAAAGGTTATGGGGAATAATCAATGTGATTGGTATCTTAGTACTGGCTTTTACACTGAGGCAAATAAGAGCTATCAGGAAAGAAAGATTCTTGAGCTATATGATTGTCTTTGCACGGATGAAGGTGACAGCTGGTTACTGTTCATGATTCACAACCATTAAAAACGCCTTCAGACAAAGTATTAGGAAATTATGCATATTTTACTTACCTGAACTACAATGATATAATAACCATTGAGGCTGTTACTGGTAGATGATCTGTTATACGATTTTATATCTGAAAGCATTCAATCTGGTAGGAAATTAAATCAGGAACAAAGCATTCTCTTTTTAATAAAGACTTGTCCTAAAAATTCATTGATTATTTTCAGATATAAGTCACAGTTGGGATAATTATGAACTAGAGAGTAAAAAAATTAATTTTGTATGTCTTTTCCTTCAACATTTTCCACGGTGTACAGTTTATAGTATTTTGCGCATAAATGGTTTCCACTACACCAGCATTTGTCTTCCTGTTGTCATTTTGGGTATTTCAGGCAAATAATCAGAAATCAAGGTTAACAGTTTGAGGGCTTCTTAGGAAGAAGCTTTTTGTTTGTTTTTAAATTTCCCTTTCCCCCCCCTCTGGGTTTATTTGGTCTATTTTACTGCAGGGGTATTGAGAAGGCAGCTCAACTTAAAACACACATAAAATAAATAAATAAATAATCACACACCACAAAATAAAACTCCACACAAGCACTTTTAATTAAGTCTAGTGAAATTAGCCAGTATTAGTTGTCAG
Source organism: Podiceps cristatus (assembly GCA_000699545.1). Lineage (NCBI taxonomy): Eukaryota > Metazoa > Chordata > Aves > Podicipediformes > Podicipedidae > Podiceps > Podiceps cristatus. The sequence continues at coordinate 2,489 of KL267890.1, read as the reverse complement.
TTGGACTTTGTAATAATAATTCTTTAATGGACTGAAATACAACTTCATAAGGCAGTAAAAAAAAAAATAATTGCACACTAAAATATATAAAAATGTATGAAGTTTATAAATAAAACATGTTATTTGCACAATACATCGCTGTCTTTCTAAGGAAATCCATCACAGACTGGGGGAGGGGGTGGGGGAAAGGGAGAAAAAAGTAAAACTGCTTTTGAAATCAGACTACTATACCTATTCATTATTAATAATCCTGTTCCAGCTTCCATTAAATTATGAACTAATATGTTTTTTTGGTTTAAAGCTGATCATTTAAGTATGAATATTAGGGGTAAAGTAATCCTTTTCCAACATACAAAACAGTCAAATTGGCTTTATATAGAGTAAGAAGATAAGATAAAAGGAATAACATATCTCCATTAAAATCTTTTCTGAATGACTGGAAGATTTGCCACTGAGTATTTTTTAGCTTACTTTCCAATTTTAATTGATTCTGAAATTACTTAAAATATTACTAAACAGCTTTAGCACAGGCATTATTAGAAATCAATTAGCTTGGTCACTGGTGCAGTCAAACATCCAGATCACAGCCAGACATCTAACAGCAACTCATTGCCAAATGATTTAGACAGGTGCCTAGTAGCTTTTTCAAAAGTGCATAGTCACTTAATACATTTAATTCAATCAGATGTAAGAATTTCAAGGTAATTCTGAAAAAGCCAGCAAGTGTCTGATCTCACCCTTTAGTGCCTAAAAACCTTTACTTCTCAGCGTGTCATTTTCATTTAAATGGAATACTCTACAAAATTATTTAATTTGCTTCACTTCCTTCTGCATCCTGAACTTGTTTTTGTCCAAGATTTTAGGAAATTAACCTATCTTTGATGCTATTCTTCGTTTTTATTTAGCTTCTGAGTAATAATGGAGATAAAATAGCATTATCTACTGATTAATTTAACAATGCATTTCATGTATTCCAGCCAAAACATGGTTAAACAGTTTCAAGGCTGATAAAACATGTATTTAAGAAACTAGAAATGTGAAGAGTATTTTGACTAAAGATATAGTTTAAATTTAATGTCTTAAATTGGAAAAAGAATGTATTTCCATATGGCAAAAAGGACATTCAAAGCCATGTACAAAGCTTTCTCAACACTACAGGGCTCATACTTGCACTGTAAAATGTCACACTCCTAACTTTCTGAAGTTACTTATAATCCGGTGATACTGATAGCTTTGCATTTTTCCTCCAACGGATATGAAGGATATTTGAATATTATGTGATATTTGCTACATATATCTCTTGTGTGATATATTTACTATATAGGAGTAAAATTCTCTTTCACTATTCCATTGACATCTCACTCAGTTGTAGTGACTTTGAGTTTGGCTTTTTTTGGGTTTGCTTTTTGGTTTGTTTTTTTAATCAAAAATCATTACAAAACCAAAACCTAAATTCTAACTGATTAGAATTTACCACAAATTTTGTAAATCAGATTAGAGAATCTTAATTAAAAAATCCTAAAATGCCAATACAAACAACAATGAATTTGAGCCTTCACAACTAGTTTTAAATGTGAGTCTAGAAGTTTCCTGTCGAGATGTGTAACTATGATACTTCAACGTGATCAAAACAGATTACACAGCAACGAATTGATGGTGCATATACAGTTTTCGTTAGGCAGTCAATAATTCTATACAAAAAAGGTGTATATCTAAGGAACTAAACACCCGCCAACCATGATGAGGATGCAGCACAGCTTGGATACATCCTGAGCAGGGAAAAGGAAAAGCTTTGGTAGGCCAATCTTTATAAGGATTTACCAATTTGGCTTGCTTTCTACTCTTATAGGTGCTTAAGAGGTTAAGACTTTATTTGTGAAAACAGAGAGAGATAGTGGGGAATCATGTTGTCTGCAGCTTCCTAAGTCTTGCTTAAGATCCTTTTCAATTACCATCCATTTCTCCTTTAAAAAGGGACAAAAAAATAGAGGAGTGGAAGCGGGTCAGGGCAGCCTGTGACAATGACAGTGTGATGGGCTCGGACCCCCTGTGGCGTTTCCATCTGCTATCATTAAGGTGACTATTCAGACATGAAAAAATCCCTCTTGCTGCGCTGACAGGCAGGCATCAAGAACTATGACAAGGCATTAAGACAGAAAGTAGAGACAGAGATGTCAAATTCCACAAACAATCCTGCCTCAAACAAGACCTCTAAAATTTTATTGGAATTTAAAATAAAAATCAAAGGGCTTTTACCTGGAGGCTATCAAGCTTCCCCTCGTGTTAGTTTGACAACGAAGATATTGCTGACAGTCAAACGCGTAGCTCCTACCTGTAGTCTCTACCCTAAGGAACGCCTTTTTTTATTGCTCGCCTCGATAAAGTGGAGTTTTAATTTTTCCCCTCTCCCATCAAAAGGGAAGCCCGGTGGTTTGAAGCCCGTGACGCCTTTCCCGACCCGCGCCAACAGCAAGAAGGGCCGGGGGGGG
>KL267889.1:7933-28591 GCA_000699545.1 Podiceps cristatus | reverse complement strand
GCAGTCCTGGCTTACCAGGGAGGTCCCAGTTGACTGGAGGTTAGCAAATGTCTCTCTGGAAACATTCTCTCTGGAAAGAGAATCTTTCCAGAAGGGCCAGAGAACTGCAGGCCTGTCAGTCTGACCTTGATGCCAGGGAAGGTTATGGAGCAGGTCATATTGAGTGTCATCACGCGGCAAGTACAGGACAACCAGGTGATCAGGTTAAGTCAGCATGGCTTTATGAAAGGCAGGTTCTGCTTGACTAACCTGATCTTTCTATGACAAGGTGACCCACTTAGTGGACGAGGCAAAGGCTGAGGATGTTGTCTACCTAGACTTTAGTAAAGCCTTTGACACATCGTTTCCCACTGCATTCTCCTGGAGACACTGCTCATGGCTTGGATGGGGGTACTCTGTGCTGGGTAAAAAACTGGCTGGATGGCTGGGCCCAAAGAATTATGGTGAATGGAGTTAAATCCAGTTGGCCGCCAGTCACAAGTGGTGTTCCCCAGGGCTCAGTACTGGGGCCAGTTCTGTTTAATATCTTTATCAATGATGTGGACAAGGGGATTGAATGCACCCGAGGCTCCACTCTGTTCAGCTAAGGGAACGCTGCTGAAAAAATAAGAAAGCGCATCACCAAGAAGGGACCCAAATCAGTGTATAGACTGGAAGTCGAACTGGAATCATTAAACAAATAATTCTCATGCAAGGTTTCCTGTACCATCTTAAACTCATCAAGTTTAGATGCAGAAACCTACTCCCTTGGCCTTTAGTCTATGAAAATTCACGTGGCCTTGAAACTCAGTCACAGCTTACTGAACCTCTGTGAGCTGAAATAGCATCAGGATCAGCATCTTTCCTCCAGCTGACTGCATAAGAAACTGTTGGGAGAAGCAGTCTCCCTCTTGGCAGTAATTCCTTTCAGAGTGAATTTATTCTTTCAAAGACAACACCAAAGAGGCAGTCAGTATATTACAGTGCTACAAAAAGAAACTATCTGTCTTAATAGCTAGGAAAGATCTGATCAAAAGCAAAAGCCTGATTTTCACACCCTCCTCCAAAATTGTTTAGGTTATCTAACAGTGCAGGACAACTGAAATAGGTGATGTTATCCATTATTACAGCTCCATTTACAATATATATTTTTTTAAAAATTATGCTATCAGAAGGGGAATAGATGAAGGGAGAAGGTACTGTAAAACCTGAAGACAAAGTCTCTTTATCATTGCCTAGGCAGGTGAATTTTACTGTTGGAAGGTGAAAATCCTCACAATTATAGTTTTTGGTCATATGCTAGCATTTTATATTGTACTGCAACATTTCTAATTGCTAGAGTTACAACTCCTGACTTTCCACAACTCCTGACTTTCCACAACTCCTGACTTTCCACAACTCCTGACTTTCCACAACTCCTGACTTTCCACAAAAGTTATAAGCAATAAAAAAAATAATATTTTTTTGACCCAAAGAGTTTAAATAAATGCCACTCTCCATTTGGAAGGAAATGCTTAGTTATTTTTATCTTTAAAAAATGATAATACTAAATGTTTTACTTTTTTTTTTTTTTTTTTACATGAACAGTACTTAAAATTAAAAAGTTAACTATGTACCACCACAAACAGTGCCAAAAAGAACTCTTCTTGTAATATTCTTTGGAAACAAGAAAAAATTCCTCCTAATCTATACAGGCTGAGGAGCCATTATGTGAAGAACAGTGTTAATTAATATTTACAATGTTGGATGATCTTTACTAACCTGAACAACAGTGAGATTCAGTTCTCACCTCCACTGACATCTAAAATTTATGCTGGCACATTCTGGCACAATCTTTAAGCTGTTGAACAAATTTACCCTAAGATAAGTTCTGAGAGACGTCTAGTCAGGAAAGAATAATCTTTCTTTTATCAAAGGAGAACTGCAATGGGTTTGGGGAGAGGGGTGTTTGCTGCCCCCTCCTCTCTTCTCCCATAATTCTTTTTGAATGATAAACCTCAGTCTTAACTCATGTGCTCAACTCATAAGCCAGCAGATCTGAAGGAGGACCTTACCCACCACTCTCAGCCTTACCTGTCATTTTCCCGTGTCATTAAATCCACTAAATATTTATTTGATCAACATCACCACAGGGGGAAAAAAAAATACAATCAACTTCAAAATGCCTAGGATGAACACAGAAGCAGCAGCTTGCTTACGCTTACTGGTCTATCAAGCTCAGAGTTCCCTTTTACACCCTTTGTAGAAATTTCTCTCTCGTATCCTCACCATTTCCCAAAACAGATTTCTTTCATTTTTTGCCCAGGCACGCCCTACCCATGCTTTTTCAGCTTTCTGAAAACATACTATCAGATATATGGTGAACTACGCAGAGCTTGAGGGAGTCCCTAACTTCTTGGCTCGCATTGGCAGAGTCCTTCTCCAATACATTTTGACTAACCAGCAGATCAGCATCTCGGGGCAGGGGGGCAGGGGGAGACAGGGACAGAATGGAACACCAACACAGAAGGACAAAAATAATTTGAAGGAAAAGGTACTTTCATTGCTAATGACAGTTATCTATTTCCTATAGGGAACTGAGATGTCTTCTTGTATTGACAAGGGATATAATCCTGTTTCTCTGAAGAGAAATTCAGAGCAGAACCCCCACTTAGGTACTATGCATCATCCTCCAGAGAAACCTTTCTCACTTCATTGAGCATAACAAGTCTAGACAGATTGTTTCAGGAGACTAGCCTAAAATGAGGCAGACAGAATACCACCCACAGGGAATTTATAAAAATTACTAAAGATACAGGTTGCAAAAAAACTGCTCAGAAAACTTTGAATTCTATTCCAATTTCAGTAGAATATTCAAAATTAATTTTGGATTTACTGTCCCTGTAGAAAAGCAAAAAAGATACATTTAGGTCAGACACTTTAATGACTTGATTTTTTTTCCCCCACATATAGAGTGAAAATCAGAGGGATAAAATAAGAATTCTTTAGTAGAAACTTTTCATCTTAGAAGTTGTCAGAGAAGTTTAATATCAACTACTTGCTAGAAAAAATTCTCACAAGACTAGATGAACAATGGCAAAAATAACATGCTTGTCTCTCCACAGCATTATATCCTGCTTTAAAATACATATGCAATGAGTATTATCATTATTACCATTATTATTGGATAAAAAGAGTGATGATAATATAAGGAATGGTATTCCCTCTGTGACTAATATGGAAAAAAAAAATATGTTCTCTATGTCTATTACTGGGGGAGGGAAAAAAAACAACCAAACAAACTGAAAACTGGTGAAGAAGAGTTGCATTTAGTTTGATTTATGCCTGTTCTTCTTTTTATGCATAGCCTGGGGAGCCTCATGATGATATGTAATGAACCAGGGTGAAATGTGTATAAATAAATGCACTGCCAATTTGTGAAGGCTCTTTAAAGCATCTTTTTTTTATACACTCCATACCAAATTGCATTTTCTGGGGGAGAAATAGGAGACATCAAGAAAAGACAGAGATGACATAGTAAAACAAGACCATTGTCCAATATTTAATCCTGATGCAATAACGACCAGGTGGACAAAGTTTCAGATGAGGACCTTTGACAGATCTCTGCATACAAACAAGTAGCATGAAGAAACAAGTACATGCCTTCTCCTCCCTGGAGCTAGGGAATGCCATGGGATAAATGCAGTGTTAGTTTTGCCAGGAAAGGACCAGAACACCTTTCCCTCTTCTTTTTTCCCCTTCTCCCTAGTCCCTCCAATTTGCAATTCACTTTGTTTTCCTACAATATTTGGTGTGAGAGTTCAAGCAGCTCCTTCACCAGCCAAGGAAAATATATAATATCCTAAATTATGTTCTTCATTTATGATAAAGGAGGGAAAAACCCCACCCACCAGTGATTCCAAAAATCTAACTTCCTACCCAAGAAATAAAATGACCGTGAATCTTTTCTAGATTTTCAAGTGCCCTTAATTACAAAGGGTAGCAGAACTGCAAGTTTCCTTGGTTATGGTAAATTTTTGTTCAATTACAGTCAGCTAAGGTAGCCAATCCAACATTTTTTTTTAACAAGAAAAATTAGTAATGTCACTAAAAAAAAAAAAAAAATCAAGAAATATTCATCCAGCTATATTTTTAATTTTATATTTCCCCCTCCCCCAATCCTCAGTCACCTAAAAATAAGATCTTCCACATCTGGAAGATCTTACAATACCAGCCTGAGTTATAACTGAGTTATTCAGTGTCCCCCCAAAAACCCAATCCCTTTCATTCACAATGTTGAGATTTAAAATGTGATCTTTATATTTGTTTCTTTTTATCGTCACAGATTTGCTTTCCAAATCTGTTCCCTCCAACCACGAGGAGATTTTTAATAATTTACAAAATTCCAGGAACAGTGGTTTTAAGAACCAAAAGCAATATTGTGAAATTTAAAATAAAATGACAACAGCTGTCACTTACATGCAGAAAGGTGTGTGTATGTATATGCAAGTGTATTCTTTTGCTATAATAAAACATTACATATGACTAATAATTTTCAGTTTGTGATAGAAAAAAATCGTAAAATCAGTTATGGTATTCAATAACTGGTAGGCGGATGTCAAAAATTCCCAGGAGTTCAGTAGCTCCTTTATTAGAAATTAGTTTCAAATTACCGATTCACAGAGTTACCGCTCTAGGGAGTCCTTAACCAAATTCTAGCCTTCACTCACTACCCAGTGAAGCTCCAAATGAATTAACACAAGCTAAAATTCTACCATGACTACCGTCGTTCACTGGAGATAACACGCCTGAAATATTTACTACTTCTGCCTGAAGTTACTTGCATTTGCTTAGAAAGTTGCTAGGAGTTGCTTGAGAAGAAAAATCTAAGTCAACTATATTTTTATGAATCAGTGCATTGCTTATCTTTCAGAAATCTTCATTATTTAAGGAAATTAGAACAAGTAGCCTTAGTTGGGTCAGGACCTGCTCTGCTAATGCACTGGAGACACTATTGATTTTAATTGATAAGAGTCACTAATACATCATCATCATCATCCACAGATAAAAGGCATCTCCCTCTATGAAAATAAAACACCTTTGAGCTTATTGTTTATCTTTTGATAAATGTGTCTGCTGTCCTCCTGTATTTATCACCCGAGGAAGAGGAGACCATTATCTGCATTAGCATCCAGTTCCCCTGACATTATCATCACCTGCACCTCTTTTGTCTTACACCTCTCGGCTCTTTCATCACCTTCATGTTTGGAGAAGTATTTATCAAAGGAAGTTGGAAATTACCAGTGTCTCAATTTTGCTTTTCATCTGATTCATGAAGCACTTCTCATAACGTGAAATGCAGTTCATGAATTGCTGGAGAGCCAGCAAAAGAATAGTAGTGCATCTATTTCCATATAAATGGCCTCATTACCATGCAGACTTCAGATAATTTATAAGGAGGAATTCTCATCTGAAACCAGGGGTCCTGCTGGCAACGTCCGTCTGTTTATACACAAGGAAATACCATTTCAAAACTATTTAGGAAAGATATCTTTTAAATCGGTAAGGTGCACCTCACTTTGACCCACAACAAATGCACTGATTAGGTGTGGAGTTTTGGCAGATAACCAGGGGCATCTTAATACTAGCCTAGCTTTTTCACCACCTCATAAAGCACTGAAACAGTATCATGAAGAAAGATGTAAAAAGCAGTTTTAGGAAGGTGTGAATATCATAACAAAACATGTTTAAAATGCACGCAGATAAGACAAGATAAAACATCTAAAATAAGGATTATTTTTATAATTACTTTTAAAATCAACACATTTACAAGAAAAAAAGCTGTTAGTCATCATCTCCATTTAGAGAGTTTTGTCTTCCTGTTAATGTTTCCTGGGTTTATGTTTCATCACCTATTATTTAGAAAGATTTTATCCAGAGATTACACAGGTGATTGTGTTTATCTAAAGTTTCCTTTAGATAAAAAGGAATAGATAAAAAGGAATTATATATTCTCCAAAAGTTTCTAGTTTACAACCTCTACAACAAGAGGTTTGTGTGAGATTTCATTGCAATCTTCCTATGCTAGTCAAACAACAAGATTGCACACAGAATTTTGCTGATATTAGTTATTTCCTGCAGTTTAATTTCACAGGTGAAATATTCTGAACTGTTCTCCTAGTATAGCTATACCAAAAAACAAACAAACCAACCAACCAAACATCCAAGACTTTTTGAAAGGGTTCTGAAAGAAAAAGAAAATTATTTTTAAAACGTGATCTTCTACAGATACATCCAAGTCAGTCTCTTCCGGGGAATGAAGAAGGGTCCTTCTGAAAGTTTTACCCACCAAATACAGAAAACCTTAGTTTCAGGAGAAAGCAAAGCTATGGAATGTGAAAGAAACATTTATTTCTTTTTAGCTTGCTTACTTGAGTACAACTATTTATAATTGTAAGCACTGTGAGGACACAGAATGGCAAAACTGCTCCTGCTTAGCTACTTTACTTTGTGTGCATGATACTTAATTTTGAATTTAATTGTAATTTGAATGATGATTTAAGCAGATGGAGTAAATGCAAGTGCTACGTGGGATAAGCAAAACATTCAGAGACCACGTAGAAGGAGAGCAGCACTGGCACAGAAGGGAAGAACACAGATCCTCTGCTCTTATCCTTTTCCTGTGTCAAAAGTTGTACACAAGTTGTTCCAGATTATTTTGCTGCTTTCTCTCTAGAACGTTAAATATTCTTCGTTAACAACTAGTGTAACATCAACATACCCTCCTCGGATGTACTGTTAACTTCACGGGGGTGTTTCACCCTACACATCCTTCAGGCTATCACTCTCTGAAAGCCCCAGTACTGCAGAGAACAAACCCCACTCTGTAAGGTTAAAACTTGTTTACAAGCACCTTACTGAAACCTTGATTTAATACCAGTTGTTTTCTCTGTAAACTTCAGCTTTTCACATTAACAAGTCTCCCACCTGTTAAAAATTACTATCTCCAATGCTGGTGTTGAACAAATTAACAGAATTTTACGTTCAAATAACTTACTGTACCAGCTGAAGGGCAAAATTCATTATGAATGTCCCTACTCACAGTATAAGTTCTTTAAATTGAATGGAAAAGGTGTGTACAGTTTAATTTCAGAAAATGTGAGCAGAGTTTTCTATGATTCTGCTATTAAGTAAACTTACATGCTATATTCTGTTTTCCATTTTAAGTTCTCCTTCACTGATGGCAATTTGTGGCATTTCTTCTCAAATGGCAATTTCTGGCATTTTTACAGCAAGGTTTATTTATTGATTATAAATTTACATGTAGACATACACACACTGCCCTCTTACATGCCCCCCACCCCCCCAAAAAATAAAAACTTCAAAACAACAAAAGCCCCACAAAACAAAAACAACACAAACCAAACAAATATTCCTTAATTATCTGGGAAGTGCCACCAAAACGGAATAACATATCATTCCCATTAGCAGCAACATGTTCCCAAAATGACAGACTTTGTGCAATCGACTGTACTTTAAGGAGATATCAAAGAAAACCTTTGTTTCAAAACTCTGTTCTCCTCAGCATTACTTAAACACAGCAAACCATGAACTACGTTTGGAGGTAAGACCCATTTTCTAAATATAACGAAGTGAAGACACTATATAATTGAGAAAGGAAACAGCAATGCTGTTCGGAAATCCAAAACTTCTCTGAAAATATCTATCTTTTATAAGATAGTTGCATATAGGAGAGGATATGAGACTGTTTCTATGACAGTCAGGCACAGATGGGAATGACAGGGAGAAGGAATTATTAAAAACATAAATCCCCAACACAAGCTAGTTCCAACTTTAACCACCAAATTGCTACAGTAGCACACTTTGCATTTCCACCTCACGATGAAAGCGTAACCTTACCAGAATAATTAACCAAATAACAAAACCTAGAGCAGTAAACACTTTCAGCCAATAGCAGTATCAAGCAGCAACTAGAAATTCTGATTGCAGGCTCATGTCCTAGGTATAAGTCCTTTTCCTCTTTTATTCACTATTCGAAACCTTTAACGTTCACTGTGTTTGCCCTCATTCTGAATTTCAGTACATAAGCCACTATAGATACTGTTACATAAGTACGCATGATCCACAAACTCAGATGTTTGTGAGAGGGGTGGCAGTAGGTAAAGTACCTGTGCACGCAGCTTGGACCACTGACATCCTGGTATAGTTCTGACACATTAAAAAAACCTGAAATTAAGCTACCACTTTTTCAAAGTTAAAATGTAAAAATCAGAGGGTCATGATTTTACTGTTAAATCCAGCTTCATTGTAAACAATACATACCCGCGAGGATTGTAAGCAGCACTGGCTCACTGAAGAAGCATCAAAATATCGAGATAATGTTTACTCTGAGAGATGTTGGGAAACATAAACCCATACAATTTATAAATGTCCCCAATAGCTGAGTCTGCAAAATTGTTATAGCTGAGCATATACATCAAAAAATGAAAGAAAATGGATTGTATTTATGACACACAGCAGCCTCCACATACTTTTCTTGAAACTACTTGTTCATAGCCTAGAAGCCTTTGTAAATGTTGTGATAAAGTAAGTGCCAGAATAGGGAGCAGTCATGCATGTGATAGGAAAATTCACTTGCGTGGCCAGGGAATATATATGAATGCTTGCATTTGTTTGTTTGCTTGTTCATATTTTTTACAGCAGAAAGACTTACATTGGATGCTCTGAAACACTTCTAAAATGTGCAGGTTTTTACCAAATATCTTTGTAATTATAAGGAAGAAATGTTCTGCTTTCTTTTAAGAATGATTACAGGAAATTGGTCATAGCAATTTAATATCCTGTGTTATGTGGCTTCATCTGTCCCTATTCTCTGCTAACCTGCTGGAAAAGGTTGCTGTTGATTTATGCTTTTGTTTGTGAATTACGCTGTAGAGTATCAGAAGCAATAAAAGCTGGAAAATTGCTTCTTACAGTCAATGACCTCCTTGTAGTTTACTTCCTTATTTTATCATAATGGAGACATACTCACATGATGGAGATTTCCCTACCAAAGAGAAGGCTCCAATCCTTGACCTTAGTGACAATGTTTTTCTACCTGCTCAAGGCATTACCAGTATTTTAGTGACAGCCAACTTCGAGCAGAGATTTAAAAAGGGTTTTTTTATTCAGTGATAAAAGCACAGTCTACTGAAATAACTACTGCTGTTACAAAAACAATGGTTTATCCTTTGGATTACAGTACCTCTTGTATAAGCTTTCATTTCTCTTCACCAGCCAATTCATCTTCTAAACAGAACCAGCATTGCTTGATCACTGCTGTTAAGCTTATTCGTACCTCAGAATGAAATAGAAGTTTCTAATAAGTGCCCAAAGACTACCGAAATCAGGGGGAGGCTTTGCCTCCACTCCAGGAGGATCTGATCAATCTCTATATGCAGAAAGTAATTACATTTTTCAGATAAGGTACAGAGGGCCGCCTTCCCCTGTCGCCGATGCTCATGTAAATGAGGATTAACGCCACTGCAGTTGAGCTAATGGAATTACACTGCTACATGTGACAACCAAATCAGGCACTCAGCAGGGCACTTTCTGGGTAAAAGCTGAAAGCTGGTCTCTGAAAAGACAACACACAGATGCTTAACATCACATTTTCTGTGAGCCTAAGCTCTTGTTACTAAGAGCAGACTGAGTGCCGTAATGTGCACAGAGATGCGGTCAGCCAGCTGGGATCAAATCGGGCATCCTGAATGTGGCTCAGCCATTTAGCATTATTAATTGATTGTTCACAAATATAAATACTTCTAGAAAACAGCACGAATGTATTATAGAAGAAAGCTTCCTTTGCTAAACCCAGCTCAGGATTCCCTCCTTCCTAAGGAAACAGAACTTATAAATTCCCATTATCCATCATTGTCTGCACTGCAATTCTCTGAACACCAAACTGCTCATCCTTGCTTAGAAGTCAAGGTCAACCCTACTTGACACTGGGGCACAAGCACCAAAGTTGTTAAGCTTCCAGGTTTGTCAGAAGAGGTGGCATAAAACAACCAAGGAGAGAGAAAGATTAACTCTCACACTAAAGAGGTGTTTACACAGCAGATAAAACCATTATTAGAGATTCCACACGACAGATGGCACTGGAGAAAAATCAAGCATCATGCATTCTGCCACTCACAGAAATACTTGCTAAATAGGATGCAGAATAGTCGCTAATGAAGATAACACATAAGAAAGTATTACTCTGCTCTAAGGCTTCCATCTATCCCAGGCTGCTATTTCTTTTTACAGAATTTCTTTGAAGCTTTTTTCTTTTAACACATTTTGTTCTGTTACCTTGATGATATGGCAGTAAACAGTGGAATGAGATTTCTCCTGGGTTTCTTGACGAATTTCATTCCCTAAAAAAACCCAACAAAACAAAAACACCAAAAACAAACAAACAAAACCACCCCAAAAAACCCACACACAACTGAGGTTGAAAAATCAGTTTTCTGTCATCCTTACTGTGCCACTCCAATTAAAGCCTCCCTCTGTTGATGAGCTCTTGCTTGTCTCATCTTGTTAGATGTTGCAGTCTTTCCGCTAAACATTTTTATATGCAGATATTTGATGTCTCCTTAATTTAAATACCTATTGTCTTCCTGCAAATTTAATAACATATTATTCAGTCGTGTTCATGCTTGTTTTATTCAAATTTTTATATCTTGGTTTACAGATAATCTCAGGTAGCACAGAAAGATAGACTACAGTAAAAGCAAATGCTCAGGGATTTTTTTAAATTAAAATAATAAGTATGAAATTCCTGTATATGAAAGTAAAAATGAACACCAAAAGTTCCACTGCCCCCCAGCCTAGGCCCCAGGCACATCTGGTAAACATGTATCAATCACTGTATAGTTTAAGATATATATGCACAGGGCTGATGAGTTTGCCCTCTGGTTATGGCTCTCCAACTTCAATTACTAGCTAATCCCTAGAAGTTTAGAATGACTGAAAAATGGCAGTGACACAGTGAAAGCCCATTTTTAGAAATGACATACAAAAAAGTTTCAATAGAAGGGAAGAAAAATATTTGCATCACAAAGTAATTTAGATCCTGGATGTTCAGAAAATGTCTTGGGAGATGCAGGTTGTAATTCTTTGAATTGAAATAGGAGCAGAAGTCAGGTCCCCCACTGTACAAGCACATGGCCACCACCAAATCCCTACAACCCAACAAGATGGAGATCCCTCCCAGAGGTGGCAAGTTCTGAGATGGCTGACTGAACTGGACACTCCCACAAAGGGCCGCCTACACTTCCAGATCCCACCTAGATTTGGGCTTTCAGCGAGAAGGAAGGAGTAACTCCAGATCCCTTCATTACAGTAAAAGAGCAAAGTGCCTATGCAATGAGAACAGTAACAAACTGAATCTTTCCTTTGACATGAAATAGAATTATTCTGACTTACACGGCCACCTCCTACCCAGTCTCCTTTCGGACATCAAGGTTTTCCTGTTGGACGCAGGCAAAGAACACTGTTCTTGGGAGCAGTGCTCCAAATAAGAAGAGAACCTCAAGAAGATCAAAGACATAGTAAAAAGGATATAAATTTTCTGAATTTTATGTCCCTTTTCCACCTTAATCAAGAGTTTTCCAAGAAATTGCCACACTGCTGTAGAGAGAAATAGAAAGAGCCAAAAGACTGCAAAATTGAAGCTGAAAGGTATGTACAGTAACAAGAGCATTTATGTTATTGCTGAGATAGAACTAGATCACCGCCACCACGCTCACAGCAACAGACTGAAAGGCACTAGCGTGCCAGTTCTACTGGACTATTTTTTCAATGATTAAGTTCCCTGTTATAAAGCAGAGGAAATTATGTTTACACTATCAATAATGCAATCAATTACAGTGAGCAATTGCAACATGTTAGATTAGAATTTATTTCAGGACTTAGTGCTAATTACCATCTAGAAGCTTAATCATTCAGCGTAACTTGAAGGAATTCATTGCATTATTCACAGGGCAGAGGTGAAACGCACGGGTTTAGATCAGGAGCTGTGTCCATGGCAATAACCAGAAATTAAATTAATTCAGTCTTCAAGTTGTCTTTCTGAAACAATAATACTTTTTTTCTGTCTTTTATCTCTTCCTTTCATCATCTAGTAGCTGTTCTTACAGACACTTCCATTTTATAAAAACATATTTACTTACTCTTATGATTATTTTTTCCCTATACTCCTGTAAACTCTTTAATACTCCAGCAACAAAGAATATTTAATTTGCAGTCTCTGCACAGAATAAATCCATTCTTGAGACTTATCTCTTCTTATTTAAAGCAACTACTGATTACATACATCTAAAAGGACCATCTATTGACGTCCTTCTATAGTGCGTAGTTGTCCAAATCAATTAAACAGCACCACACGATCTTGAAATTAATATGATCTTGAATTTTTTTCTGCCACTAAAAGGGATAGCAAGGTTTTTATTTTTATGTTTCTTTTGCTGTTCTTTGTATCTTTATTGAGTTAAATATTAGGATAGACAGAAGCATTTTATGTTCTCATCATAAACCTTCCTTTTATTCTAATGAGGCAGTCTGTTTTTCAGGGAAAGGAAATGCACATTTCTGTGAGGTATTACAGCCAGCCAAGCTCCTACAATGCAAAATATTAGGACATTCACAACATTTTCTGAAATATGGCATACATTTCTGTTTCTCATAAACAGACTTTAATTCGGCTCGCTCTCTACCAATGGACAGTAGGTGTCTGGGCTTTCAGGAAAAACAAGAAAAATGCAATCTGGATAGGTTTTAAATGTATCTTGTTTTAGTTCTACTGAAAGCAGCCTGGAAGGAGGAAAGCTGAACAGCATTCAAGACGACTGTCTACTTTTAGAATTTTTCAGTTGAATATAGAAGACAAGGAAGCTCTTGCTGGAAGCAGACAGAAACCAGAACTTCACCCCTGCAGCTGACCTTCCTACAGAGATATGTATACAACTGACAGGTTTCGACAATCTGTTGAGGAACCCGTTACTGTCTAGGAAAGGTCATCTCCTACAAGCACGATCGCCACTGCTTTCAGCTTTCTGCCACATGCTACCAACTTTGTGAGGGATCATAACCCAAACTTTCATTGTGCACTACAAGTGTAACTCTCACATCGCTTTAGAGTATTTCATTCCTCATCCAGGAAATAAAGACCTACATCTTTGCTTAAAAAAATAAAATATAATAATTACATTTATTTCATTAAAGACACATCCATGTTCTGTCAGTGATTCGACCACCAACTCTGACAATTCTTGCTTTATTCGTAACGTTTGTGGTTTGCTTTTTTGTGGTTTTTTTTGTGGGGTTTGTTTGTTTGTTTTTTTGTCAGTATTCTCCCTTTAATTGTTTTCTTCTATCAAGAGGGGGATTTCCTGCTCTAGAGGATAAATTCCACCTAATAATAGAGAGTTCACTGCTCCCTGGGTCACATGCAGTCAAGAGCAGATGGAGCATATTGTGCCCCGGCTTCCTACCAATACAAATTTAGGTCTCACATCTGCCATCTCCTCCTCATCTCTGACAACATCTGTTTCAATCCTCCTTCCTGGCTTCTCCATCCCAAATAACTGATTCTCTTTCCTGCTCCTAAAATGTCAGAATAACGGGGACTACCACAGCAAAGTATAAAGATGTTTTGCCAGCTTTACACCAAGAACAAGATTCCCCAGTCAGCAGTTTTGCCTGCTACAGAGACACTTTATGCAGCTCCAACAGCATAAAGAGGTCAAAGAAAATCAGAAATTCAGGCCTTCCATGGCTGCACGACAGCAAGAATTTGGAAGCTGGTATTAAATTTACTGTAATGTGGATACTTCATGACATCAAATAAACTTCTGCACATAAAAAAAGTATTCAAAAACAAACTTCAGCTTAGCTCTCCCAGTCTACATTCCCTCTCAAGACAACAGAAAGCAATGAGTTCCTATAGGAAAGGGCTGAGACTCAGGTTTTAGTTGAAGCTACTCTGATGGCTCTTATTTTTAGCTATCATCTTCTAATTCAATGAGCAAGAAAGTCCTGGGAGAGCAGTTTTCTCAAAGTTACCTGCGGAGAATAACCTCTCCCACCTCCAAACCAAAGCATGATGGAAGCTATGTTTCAAAGCATCTTTGGAAACTATACCTTTAATTTGCCCAAATTAATGCCTAAAATCTAATACAATTTTACAACACTATATGAATGTCACTGAAAGATGAAATTCCTCTTGGATTTTTCTGAAGTTCTACTGTTGTCTGACATCTCAAGCCCAAGACTTCTTAATATTGCTAGTAACTGTTCAATATAAATTTTACTTTATTCATATGCAAATACCAGTTTATGGACTGTGCACTGTATATGCTGTGATTGGCTGATTGCAGGGGCAATAGCTATTGATTTTAATGCTTCTTGGAACCCATTGTATCATGCCAGTTCAGGGAATTTAGTTGTTTCTGTGTGTTTCAGCTTTCTCTTCTGTAAAATGGCATAATAATTATAATCATACCATTTTCCACTTTCCTTACACAGGAGAGAAGAGCCTTGGCAATTACTATGTGATATTATTAAACTGATATTAGTATTACTGAATGAAAGCAGTACTATAAAGATAATTTACATTTTTAGAGATTAATAGAATTTCTTGATGCATATCTAGTTTCTGCTGTCATAGCCTAAATACCTAAACTTCATTTTATTAATGAACAGCACAGAAATGTTCAGAAACAAACATTTTTATCTCACTTCAAGTCCTAAATCACTGAAGACTGGAAGAGATAAAGTGCTAGGAGACTGTGTAGGGTCTGGTATAGGTTTTTAAAAATATATTCTTATATACTGGAACTTTATTAAGCTATTTTGTATTTACAGAAATTTGTCCTTCCTGAGAACATAAAGCTCCCTTTTTTAAGGAGGGGCAAAAAGAAACCCCACTATGGTAAAAAGGTTAACCTAAGAAAAATAATGCATCTGGTGGGTTTAGCTGAGTGGCGTAGTTCTATCTAACATGCATTTCCAGTTGCACAGGTATGACATGGTGCCCCTATTGTCATAATCACCTCATGGGAAGGACCCTTATCCTGGCAGACCAATTCTCCCAGCAAATTTGAGAAGACCAAGGTACTCCTGCTACTAAGATTGTATTTAGAGACACTTTCCACTTATATGGGAAATGCGTCCGGCTGACTTGCCCAGGAGACAGGTAAGGACATGTTCTCCTGGGACCAAAGAAGTTGGATGTTAACATTCGTAACTCAGGCTGTGACATACAAGACAACAAGCTGTTCCTGGCAAACTGCTCCTTCCTGCAAGCAGAAAATTACTGAAGTGATGAGCTTGAGTCCCTGTTCCCAAATCTGCCTTCTTCTCAAAGGTGTAACACTCCAAGGCACAGCAGAATTAAATCAGAACAATTACAGGGTGTTATAATAATAAACATCTGAAATTAGAAAGGTAAGTCTCAAAGGACTCTCTTTATCACCAGAACAAGCATTCCCATAGATTTTCTTAAGGTTTCTAGCCTGGGGATATGCTTGCACATAAATGCGTCACTGAGCTCTTGAGGAGGGAAAAAAACCCCAAACAAACCAACACACAATCAAACAACACACACGCCCCAAAAAAAGCCTCCCACAACCCCCCCAAACACAACACAAAACAACACCACAACACCCCAAAAAACTCCACCCACGAAAACCCCAAAACCAAAACCACCCACACACCCAATCAAAAAACCTATATTAAATGAAAAACATGGAAACCATAGGAAATGATGAGGAAAAAAGAATTCAGAATGATAAACAGTCATATTCCTGCAGGAATTTGCCATTGCTGCTGAGGCACTTTGCAAACACTGCATGCCAGCTGGAATTCAAGATACGAACTCCAGGGACCTCATGCTTTTTAACAAACATGTTTGAAAACTATTTTAAAACAGCTTATCTCTTGTCCACATAGAGATATTTTTGTCTCATGTCTAACAGAAAATGCTTTATATATGAAAGATTTCTTTGAATGTCTCTAAGCAGTTTAGGCAATTGCTTCAAAGAGTGTTCCCTGCTTGAGAAATGCAACACACATCTCCCCACCCACACCATTGCAGCCTACAAGTTTTGATTTAAAGCAATTAAAAATAAGCTGCATCTTGTCTTACTCATCACCATTTTGCTCCAAAAAAAAAGGTTATATAATATAATGTCAAAAAGGGATGCAATTATACATTATATATTACAATGAGAACCTGGTCTTCAGAACACCAGTATAAATCCATTATGGTGAAAATCAGCTTTTAGGAATTTTCTTTGCTGCTTATAAACCCCTTACAAACAGTCCTTTGATTTTAAAGATTCAGCTTGAGACAATGTTGTAGGTCCATCTGTCATAAAAAGTTATTTAATATTTATTTTAAAAACAAGAAGTATGGCAATCATCTTATATGTTCTGTGGGGACACAGTAAAAAACGTGAAGTTTGCCAAAACAATGAATTGTCCTTACATTCAAATATAAATCTGAAAAATGGAAATCTGTCCCAAGCTTGGATTAGTGCTCAGATTGAAACCTAATTGGTCTTTAATCCTCTATCATTGCAGAAAACAGGAAAATTACAGATTGCAAATGACAGTGTTGCTAAACCCCAGGAGTGTGGAAGCGTCTCAAAAACTACTGGCAGGATGTGTTTTATGCCGGTTTTGTCATTAATTTGCCTATCCCAACTTGTTTTGAAGAATCTTCACACAATAAAAGCAAAACAAAATGAGGAAAAAGTTTTAAGGCAGAAAATTTCTACTACAGGACATACCAGCTTTTGGTTTTGCAGGTGTCCTACCATATGCAGCTAACGTGGAAATTCAGTTACTCATAATCGATGAGGTACCAAGTTTTGTATAATATAAAACATTAAAATGGAATAGAAGTATAGTTAGACACCATGACCACAAAATTCACTACAGAATTGTGACTAGTACTGAAGGAAGAAGGTCCTTCTAAGGAGCACAGGAAGACACTGATATATGGGTTGGTGGCTTGTGTGGTTTTTGTCTCTCTCTTTTTTTTTTTTTTTTTTTTTTTTTTTGTGGTGGGTTTTTGGGGTTTGTGGGGGGGGTTGTGGTTTTTTGTGGTTTTGTTGGGGTTTTTTGGGGGGGTGGAGAGGGGAAGTGAGTATGCCTTTTGTATAATGCAGGCACATTTTACGATTTTACTAAGACCACATGATTATTGGTTGCTTTTCCAAATGCTATAGAGGCCTACATACAAGTATTTACCAAAATTTTATTACATCTGTTACTTTACCCTAAGTGCACATCATCTTTATTTAAGCATGTTATGAGCACTCAAAGAAGAGGTATGATTAGTTCTTGACAGTCCATCATATCGGCAGTTTATTCTCAGTTTCTACATATATATGTATGGATCATTTAATTTTACAGCATCTTCTTTGCATCTTGTAATTAGGCTGCCTGCTTAATATTTCCTGAAACTCTCTGTATTCCATCTGGTTTTGGAAATAGCGCTTATTTGGGGCCTTCTCTATTTCTCTGGGATTTTACCCAATTTTAAGCACAGACGTTGCTTTAGTTATTTTTGAAATGCCCTAGAGTAAAATTCATCAGATCCTGTTGAGCTGAAAGCATCTAACTGATGCAAGAGTTCTTTGACCTGTTCTTTATTCTGTTCCTGTCCCCCTGTTGTGTTTCAATAATTGTATTAAAAATAATTAGCCTTTTATGGGAAAACTGAAACAGAATAGGCAGTTAATATTCTGTATCTTCTGCTGTTTGCTCACCTTTCTCATGAAGTCATGTTGCAGTAGTTCAACTGTAATTTCTTTTAAATCCTTCCTTAAATTAAACAGCCACAGATTTTCATATAGACAAAGTTTCTGTTCTGCAGGGCAACAGATTTTCTAAATGTTCAAGTTCAAAGATAAACATTTTACAATAAAATGCGGCAGCATGCAGTAGAACATGGAAACCTTTTCTGCCATTACACCAAATATATACCACAAGATATGTTGCTGTACAACACCAAATATAGCCAGTAAGATAAAAATCTATCAACCCTATGAGTTTTTCCACAATACAGACCTATATGGAAAAGACTGACACACACCATCAGATTAAGTCTCTACATATGCCCAGAATGTCTCAATTAACGCCAGCAAGTCTAAGGACATGAATATAATTTGAGATAATTCTTAACTGAAAATCATTACAAATAAAACACTAGCAGTGTTTACTTTTGTGTTAAGACTGCAGTTTTACCAACAGTGATGAATAATACTGCAGGCAAAACCTAGAAGTTTTTTTTCTAAAAAAAAAAAAAAAAATATTCAGCCACTGAATCACCCGTAAACAATGCAGCAATCTTTTTATAGCGGCTTGTGCATGAAAACTAATTTTGTTGTTGATTAAGCAGGAATACTTCTCAATGGCTACTTTTCCATCTCTTAAAATAATGTACTGTCAACTGCTAAAAACCTTTGTTGGATCCCAGCTATTGCCTCCTGATAATCATCATGCATCTCTTTTATAGTGCTTAAGACAGATCCATAACATCGCCACCATTACTCTCAGAAGCAGACCTGGCACTCTGCATATTTATACAAGTACTGAAATTTCACACTTTGCTAGGACCCCAGTTCAGGTGATACCACCTCTGTTCACAGCTCCTCACTGACAACTCTATAATCTACCTCGGGTTTTACCACATATGACTGGAGCAAACATCTCAAGTTATATACATAAATTTACTTCCCTTAAGTGCTGTAGTTTCCATATATGACTGTGTTCTCCTGTATATATGACCCTAGGCATACCTCTTAAATGGAGGATGGAAGACTGAATACTTCATCAGTAGCGCCTGATAAGAAAAATGCATAATTATTGAAAAAAAATCAGTCTTTAGCACAAAAGGAATGCTTAATTTCAATGGAGAAAAAGCCCTTACCTATAACTCATTCCAAGATGTTTTCAGGAAGCACCCTGCACAAATAGCTATTTCTCAGGCTTGCTTTTGCAGGGATCTGGTTTTCAACCAGCAAAAATCAACACAGATCTATCAATTTCCAGATTCAAAAGTATTTCAGCAGGTGTTCTGCCTACTGAAGGCTCAAAGATAATGTGTCAAGATACCACAGGACGTTATAGTTCAGCTGAAAGATGGATACAAAGGACAAAGGGCTCAAAGCTCTGCTTCACTTCTGCTTTAATATCGCAGCTGTAAAGTAAAATATTTAGTGATTTTAAAACACCATTAGAACAACCTTTCTAACCTTCCTTTTTAAAATTAATACAAGGGGTGGAAACACAAATATTTTCTATGTGGTCAGAAAGAGGCAGAAAACAGTCATGGTGCAAGTTCACTTCCCATTCAGCAATAAAATGTCCTTATCTTCCCAGTACACAATCTTACCAGAGGAATTATTAATGTTCATATTATACTGGTCCTAATTTATAGTTTCAAACACATCAATGCGATGGAAAGATGTAAAGTAACAACTTCCCAGATTACACAATGGAGTGATTAACCCTAAAGCAGATCAATAACATCAATGGTTTGAGCTGAAGGATAAATAAAACCTAATATTGGTAACAGGTTAATTGTGTTTCAAGCTGCTCATGCCAGTGATAAAAATTTGATAAGACTGAAGATTTCAAAAGTTTGTTGTTTTTTTGTTTTGGTTTGGGTTTTTTTGTAATGGCTAAACTAGAGGTCTAAGCTTAGACCATAACTCAATTAGGCTGAGAGATATATACAAACAAGAAAATAAAACCAAGAATTTAATCTTATGAAGTGTGATCCTAACTCTGCTACAGTGACAACCCGATATGTCATTCTGCAAGTATGAGATCAACAGCAGGAGACCGTTCTGCTTTGCCAGTTTCATTTAATGGATTTTTTTCAGTTTAAACCAGTTTCCTTAGAAGATAACAGACAGGGGCCAGGATCTCACCTCAACAAAGCTTATTCTGAACCTTGGAGATCTTCAGCACCTGACAGGAGATTGTTCGATGCTTTCTAACTATAAGAAATCCTGCAAATATACGGAACGTGGCTTTTCTCTTTTCCCCAAGCTATACTAAAACACTCAGAGGTAAAATTGTGCATTATTGAATGATCAAGCCACTAAAAAGCCATACAGGTGTAATCAATAGAGGCAATTAAATGCTTCTTTTAACACAGTATATTAGCATTAACACTTTATGTGTCAGATTTGCTCTGCATTACAGAAAACCTCCTAAACAAATATGTTTAGAATGCAAGTACTCAACTTTTTGCACAGTAAAGTAGTAAGATCTCATTTACACTTGAATTCCTATATATTTTCCAACAGTTTGAAATGGTTTCTGGTAGCAGTGTGTTAACAGCGAGAGGCAAATTATAAATGAGTTACATGGAATAAAATTATTATTTTAATGTTGAATATTATTTTTCTCATTTAAATGGCCATTGGATTCAAGGTGACTCAATCATGTGCTGAATACAAGGTAGTTCAGGAGTGAAATTTAATCATAGAAAGTATCTCCAGAGAAACTAAACATTATCTTATTGTGGTAGTATGGAAGCAGTCACTTACAGAAACACCTCTCATTTCAGCCTGAGTTCTCTCTCTGTCTCTCTTTTTTTGTTTTGTTTTTTTTTTTTTTTTTTTTCTTTCCCCC
>JMFS01052597.1:0-19923 GCA_000699545.1 Podiceps cristatus | reverse complement strand
GAGGAGGAGGGAGTGGTGGTGGAATTTATTTGTATTGGGGTGCTGGCTGGAGTCCTCTGGGTCTGTACATCATCCCATGCTGCTGTTTCTGAGCATTGCGCTGTTGGTCTGGTTCAAAACAGTCTCCAGCAGCCTGTGTAACATGGGTGTCCCATCAGACCTTCATGCCAGGAAGCTCACAGCTTCCCATATGTGCAATGACCTAGCCCTACAGACTCTGGAGGGTTGTTTGCAAGCCCACAACCGCTCACATACCCTTCTGCTTCATGGCAAGGGGCCACAGAGGAACACACATCTCTTTCTTCTGCACCTTTCTTACCCCCACTCCCTACCTACTGTAGATAAAGACAGCTTGAGACCAAATCTGGATGACGCTACTTTCTGCCTTTTCCTCACTCATCTGTTGTCTTCTGCGATCAGAATCTGTGTTACATCACTCCAGTCTTTTCATAGAATCATAGAATCATAGAATGTTTTGTGTTGGAAGTGGTCATCTAGTCCAACCCCCCATCTAGTCCAACCCCCTGCAGTGAGCAGGGACACCATTACCCAGATCAGGTCGCTCACAGCCCCGTCCAACCTGGGCTTGAATGTTTCCAGGGATGGGGCATCCACCACCTCTCTGGGCAACCCATTCCAGTGCCCCATTCATGGTTAAGTGGCTGCTACAAGCTAGTCAAAAAGCTCTCTCCAAGGATGGGGAGATGGTTGTATCTGCAGGGCAGATCTGCCTGTGCCAGGAGAAGTGTCTGAGATACAGGGATAGCCGAATGCAGGCACATACCCATCTCTCCTCCCTCACTTCAGGGAGAGCCTAGGTAACTCACAGTTTCGATGTTCACATCCGTACATGCACACGTGCTCACATTTCAGACAGCTGAAGGGAGGGCAGATGAATAAGTAGCTCTTTGGCCCAGGCTGGGGCTTACTGTCCCAGCTTTCTCTGGTGTGCCAGCACCACACCATGTCCACCTTTATTTTACACTTGGGTTGAACATTTTTTGGATGCTCCCAGCAGACAACACCAGGCTGCAAGAGAGTGCACTCAGGGGCTCCAGGATCCTCCTCAATGCACTAAAGCACTGAACCAACAGCGGGGATTGCCCTGAACCTCCCTTCCTTCAGCAGATCTGCCCATCTAGCAGCATCACTCACTACCCACACAGAGGTTCCCAAAGCAAGGGAGAGAAGCCAGGTTTATTAGCAAACACCTGCAAGGACTGGATTACCTAAGTCTGCTTTCTGGCCTTGAAACTATCTATTGCTTGTCAGGAGCAGCCATGCTCACTGATCTGAGATTTGTCCTTTCCTTAAAACCCTCATCTGATCTCAGTTCTGACCTGTTAATGTTAAAGTCCTTGGATGTCCTCCTGGGTACAGAGTGGTTTGTTGATAACAGGCTTATCTCAGGGCCTCAGCGTCTCCAAGGCTGCACTCTTCCTTTATGGACCTCAAGGTGTCACCTAACCTAAGATCAACTGATGTAGACACCCTAAGTCCTTTGAATATCTAAGCCTTTACTGATATGGTCCTCTGCTTCTTCTGCCTGCAAAAACAGTACTGCCCTGCCCGTACAGGAGTGAGGTGATTGTGCCAGTAAAGCTCAGAGAGGTGGTCAGAAGTTCATGACCATGAGTGGCCATTGCGAGGGCAACTGTGTGGCTTGACCCTTGTAGATGTGGCATCGCTGCCCATTTTCCCAAGGTAATGTTCACGCTGTTGCTCTTCAGTTCTTCTCTTGGTCCTTTGTGTAACGCGTAGGACACATACAGTCTTGCAAGAGGGAATTAAATGGAGTGAGTCAAACACTCAGTGGTTCATAGGATCAGGCCCATGACAGCCAACAGTCCTATGGCCTTGGGTCCACCAAGTGAAGAATTTTGGGTGGATGCCCGACTTGGTTGCCCCACACATCTTCAAAGTCCCCACTCTCTTATGACCAATCTGGGCCAAGATGTGCAATCAAACCACCATGTCCTGTAACCTCCCCAGCTGTTTGACCGGGAGCTGTGCGTCCGTCAGCTGAGGTACTCAGGGATGATGGAGACCATCCGGATCCGCCGGGCTGGCTACCCTATCCGCTACACGTTTGTGGAGTTCGTGGACCGGTACCGGGTGCTCATGCCTGGGGTGAAGCCAGCCTATAAGCAGGTGAGCATTTTCTTCCAAGGATGATGACTGCTCTCTGCTGGGCTCTCCAGAGTTATTTATGGGGTGTGCGTCCTCTCCAACAGCAATTATGCAACATTTGATCCCCAGGTGTTACAGTGGTGCTCTGGGCTTTCCAAGCAAAGGAAAAATGATTACGGGGCTGGCAGGAACAGGGAGCTCAGCACCAAGGGGCCATATTCAGCTCACTGTAATTCTGACTCACCTTAAATGTGGTGACAGTAAAGCCCTGGGAAGCACATTAGCAGAAGACTTCTGGAATTGGGACCAGAAAGGGTCTCCATCGGCCTTTGGAGGAGCAATGAGTGAGGCTGTTCCTGGTGAATCCCACCCCCTCTCTCACCAGGGAGACCTGCGTGGGACATGCCAGCGCATTGCTGAAGCAGTTCTCGGGAAGGATGATGACTGGCAGATTGGCAAGACAAAGATATTCCTGAAGGTAGGTGGTTCTCCGCATCCCCCCTGCCATCTAGGACCCTTGCCTGTGAAGGGGTCTCTGACCATCTCCTTTTCATCACCAGATGTGACCCTTCCCCATGGTCTCTGGGCTGGCATGGCAGTGGGTAGAACCTGGGCCCTGGCAGGATATTTGGGGCTGGTTTAGGGAGCGGCAGGCAGGAGGAAGTCCTGATGCTCTGCCGGCACTGATGCATGCACATACCCATACAGACGCAGAAATAGTTACATACTGCGCACGACATTTTCCCTCCTGGGCTGAGCCACTCAACCTCATCGCCCGCCTTCAGCCAAAAAGCATAGCAGCAGGAGGGAAGTCCATGCAAAGCCCTGCAGAGAGAGGGACCGAGAGCACAACGGGCTCGCTTTGCTTTCTCCATGTTCTTGCACAACCCAAGATGTGTCTACAGCCTCATTCTCTGCATTGGTCCAGCTGCAAGGAGCAACCCAACTTTGCAGGTCACCTTCAGCCATGTTTGCACTCATCTCTCTTTAAAAACCTGCTCCTGCATTGCACTGAGGAGATGAGGCTGAGCTGGCCAGATACCAGACTGGAAGCAAAGGCCTCCCCTGAGCAAAAACCCCAGCAGTAAACCCTGACTGCTTATAACTAAATTCACCCCCAACCCAATTGTGAGCACAAACACCCCCATCTCTTCCCTAGAAGCTGTTCCCACTAGTTGCTCTTTCCAGAGCCTGTTATCAAGATCTTGCAGCTGTCAGGGCAGGAAACGGAGAAATCGGGAGGCCTCGAGGGGCCGCTTGAGGTCAAGCATAGCAGGAAACATGTGGAGCTGCCTCTGCTGCACCCAGCACAGCAGGGCACAGCGTGCTGCCACCAAGAAAGAGAGTTACAAACGATGTGGGAGGAATCAATAAAAAGCTTAGACTGGTTTATCTGAAAGTCTCAGGGCAAGGAAAGTCAGGGTTTTGGGGAGCTGTTTTGTCCTTAGAGTATGGAGGTGTCACAGCCTTGGCTGGAGGGAGCAATGGGACCCAAGCAGCATGGAGTTCGTTCCCAAACATCTCCAGTGCTCCCAGGAACTGCTCCCACAGCTGACAGCCCTAGCAGGGAGCTCTGTGTGGAAGGGAAACATAATCTGGTTCTTTTCAGACTATTGCGTATGCAGCTTCTGGATGCTCTGGTTCATTTGGGAATGAAGGCAGCAGATCATTGTAGATAACTGTCCCCCTGTACTCGGCACTGGTGAGGCCACACCTCAAGTACTGGGTTCAGTTTTGGGCACCGCAGTATGGGAAAGACATTGAGATACTGGAGAGGGTCCAAAGATGGGCAACGAAGCTGGGGAAGGGTCTAGAGCACAAGTCTTATGAGGAGCGGCTGAGAGAGCTGGGGGTTTCCGCCTTGGACAAGGGAGGACCCTCTGCAGCTCCCGGAGAGGAGGCTGGAGCCAGGGGGACGAGTCGGTCTCTTCTCCATAGTAACAGGCGAGAGGACAAGAAGAAACAGCCTCAAGTTATGCCAGGGGAGGTTTAAATTGAATATTAGGAAACATTACTGAAAGGGTTGTCAGGCCCTGGCACAGGCTGCCCAGGGAGGTGGTCGAGTCACCATCCCTGGAGGGGTTTAAACATGAGTAGATGAGGTGCTTGGGGACATGGTTTAGTGGTGGTCAGGCACGGTTGGACTCGATGATCTTAAAGGTCTTTTCCAACCAAGGGATTCTATGATTAGGGTTTACGTTAGGATTTCCCCAGTGAGTAGGTGGGGTAGTACTTGGGTTGTAAAATGTCCAAAGAGTTTATTATGGGCATCTCCTCTGGGGAAGGGTCTTGTACTACCCCTCCTGGCACAACTCAAGCAAATGGAGAGCTTAAGACATGGGTGCCATGTCATTTCCTCCCTCAGGACCACCATGACATGCTGTTGGAGATTGAGAGAGACAAGGCCATCACAGACAAAGTCATCCTCATCCAGAAGGTGGTCCGTGGGTTTAAAGACAGGTAGGTGTGAGCCCCGGTGCCAGATAGGAGGTGGGCTATGTGGGAAGAGTCACCCAGCAAGTGGCTCCCGGGGGATGCATCCCTCAGTGCTCATCTGACCTGTCCCGCCTGCAGCTGGGGAGAGGGGAGTCCTGATGTGTTGGCATTTAGGTGCAGCAAGTATTGGAGGAAAACAGTAGAGGAATCAAGAGGAGAACTCTATTATCTGCTTCAAATATGGACAGAATAGGACCTTCTGTACCTGTTCACTGCTGTCTTCAGGGGACCTGATATTTATTATACCAAGGCAGCTGTGGGACTCTGAGCCGGCGGAAGGCAACACTAAGCCTCCAGTCTACGGAGATCCCTGCAAGAGTGCAATGGGGTCATTGGGTTGTCCACTGTGACTAATTTTACTCTCCCCAAAGCCCAAGGGGTTCGGGACTCTTCTCTTTGTAACCCAGTTACCACAGACTTGGGAGGAGGGCAGGTAGTCCATGGAGAGCTCATGGCACACTTGTAGAGCACAAGGAGAAGCCACAGCTGAGGTCAAGCTTCAGCCATGGAGGAGGAACAGGTCTTGGGGCTTTGTGCTCTCCAAGTCATGGTTGTGACTCAGTTGTGCCTTTGGCTTTGCAGAAAGGGCACGTGCCAAATAACCCAGTAATCTTACGACAGTAATCCTAGCGAGACCCCCAAAGTCCTCCGAACGCAATTGTCCCCAACGTGTCTCCATGAGGATCAGGCCAGGCTAAGCAGGATGGGAGGTAGCAGGGTGGTGTTGCTGAAATTTGCTCTTGATCATTTGGGTGAGATTGATTCCATTCTCAGGCAGCTGTGACTGAAGTGAGGAGAGAAGGCAGGGAGGATATTTCAGATGAGAGAGGAGGCTGCAAAAGGGAGAAGGAGTGGACCATTCCCAGCATCTCCTCCTCTGCCCTTTCCAATAACCTGTTAGGATCAGCCTGCAGCGACCTATCAGAGAGAACCCCTACAGACCTTTTATGAAAGCAGGGAGAGCTTGGGGAGGAGACGTTTTCAGGAAAAAAGTGCAGTGGTTACTCCACCCGGCTTCTCAGTTTCAAAACTCCAAAGAATGAGGCCCAGGAGATGATAACTCGCGGCCAAACCGCAGAGACAAGTGATTGAAATGCCTTTGCAGGTCCAATTTCCTGAAAGTGAGAAATTCAGTCCTGATGATTCAGAGATACTGGCGTGGACATAACTGCAGGAAGAACTACGGAGCTGTAAGTACGAGGGTGCTTCCTCACGCCTCTGCCTTCCTACCTCTTTCAGGTGGGACATAAGTAAGAGTTTCCTCGTTCAAAATACCCCACAGAGTGTAGGAGGGGGTGGGGTTGGCTTTTATCAACCGGAGCAATGAATGGAGGTTTGCTTTTACTGCTTTGCCTTCTCCTTGAAAGGAGCACCTGACCACCTTCTAGTTGTCCTTTTCCCTGTGAGTTAGATGTCCATTGCACCAACTGATCACTTGGGGTTTTAAAAGTCTTCCCCTAGTTTCCAAGTAACTGAAAACTCAAGAGGAGCCTCCTTGAAAATCCACCTCCAGGTGGGATGTTACCTGGGTTTCTCCTCAACTCAGTCCACAGCCCTCTTCTCTGCCTGTCCCAGAAGGCCCTGACCCAACTGCCGGTCATTTGGGAAGTATGTTTGAGTCTAAAGTGTCTCAAAATCATCCTACAAGCCTGTGACTTGATAGGAATAGCCACTTCTAGGCTGGTCAGGATGCAGCTTCCTGTCAAGAAACAGCTCCTGGGCTGTCAGATAGGAGGTCTGAACATGCTGGACCTCCATGGGAGCAACCCTCATGGCTTGTGGCTACCTTGAGATGACTAACCAGACTGCCCGAGGCCTCTCAAGGGCAGAAACTCTGTAGGACTCAGCAGAGAAGAAACTGCCTTTGTCCTTTCTGAGCTTTGAATCAGTGCAGCAGCAGGAGGGCTTAATTTCTCCACCCGCTTGGAGAACCTACATTCCAAAGGCTTGTCCCGGAGGAAGCTGATTTCACTGGCTCTAATTTACAGCCCTGCAAGAAGGAGATTAGTGATGTAAATCTGATTAGGATGGGCAAGCCCCTCAGCAGTGGGGTGGTTTCATCCTGTTCCCTCTTGCAGATGCGGATTGGCTTCCTGAGACTGCAGGCCCTCTACCGATCCCGCAAGCTCCACAAGCAGTACCACATGGCTCGCCGGCGGATCATCGAGTTTCAGGCACGATGCCGGGGCTACCTGGTCCGTAGGGCTTTCCGCCACCGCCTCTGGGCTGTCCTCACTGTCCAGGCATACGCCCGGGGCATGATCGCCCGAAGGCTGTATAAGCGCCTCCGAGGGGAAGTAAGTACCATGGAGGGGAGGTCGATTGTGGGAATCAGAGGTGGGGAGAGGGGAAATAAATGTGCTTCTGCATCACACACTTGTGGGATCAGTATTTAAGGAACAAAAAAAGAATTTCAAAAATAAGTAGATGCCTATTCAGAAAGACTCTTGTATTTATTCCCCCAGTATCATCGACGGCTGGAAGCAGAGAAACTTCGGCTGGCGGAAGAGGAACGTCTCCGAAAGGAGATGAGTGCCAAGAAAGCCAAAGAGGAAGCAGAGAAGAAGCACCAAGTATGCAAGGACTGATCTCTTTCTGGGGCTCGGTCTCCATTTTCCAAAAATATCTAAGGGATTTCTGGTCTGTTTGAGTGGTTTGTATTTAATTCACTGAAGTACTCTGTGCTCTAACTAGTTGGAAGCTGCTCCAGAATTTCTGATCTGTTTTTCAGAGATTACAGTTATTATTCGCTTGCTATTGTATAAAGGCTGAAGGGGAACTGGGACACTGTGTGTGTGTGCACATACGTTGCTGTTCTGTAAAAGAAAAGAATAAGGTCAATGAGAATCTCTGTGCACGCACCAACCCCCCTGAACAGGCACTAAGGAAGGAGAAAACACGATTGCTTTGTCCTTCTGCAGTTAGGAAACGGAGGCATGGACGTGTCACTGATTCACTCCGAGTCACGACACGAGCATAGTGCCCCAAGCACCAGGCAGTCTGCCTACCTAAAGCCAGACCCTGCAGAATTTAGTGCCAACTCTTTGGAGGGAGCAGTTCAGTCATTGTACTTGTCCTCTTGCAGGTACGCCTGGCCCAGCTGGCGCGAGAAGACGCAGAGAGAGAAGTAAAGGAGAAGGAGGAAGCACGTCGGAAGAAAGAACTCTTAGAAAAAATGGAGAAAGCTCGCAACGAGCCAGTGAACGATTCAGAAATGGTGGACAAAATGTTTGGTTTCCTGGGGACAACCTCCTCCCTGCCTGGCCAGGAAGGACAGGCACCCAATGGCTTCGAGGTACTGGCGACATACACGAGCCTGGCTATCACATGGAAGGCTTTAGCAACACGTTAATGAATCGGGAGAATAAGGCAATTGAAAAGGGGGTCTCTGAAGGCTTCCTTTAAGACTAGGCTCTTCTGCATGGCCCCAGAGGGTTGCTGTGCTGTGGCTGGGGACAGGCAGGCAGTCTGCAGGCTTTCTCTGGGGCTACCACATGGAAGGGAGCAGTATCACTATAATATCATTGAGGACTTGTGGCCTTTGAGATCCCCTCCCTGGTGGTTCATCACAGCTCGTGGCATTTAGCTCTTGGACCTCTTTTCCCATGCTAAGAGTGGGGCCATGCTTGAATGTCTCCTGTTGCACTAGGGATGTTTCTGGGCACGGGCATGTCCTTCAAGACTCAGACTTTGCTTGGGCTCCACAGTTATATTTCATGGCTTTCCCTCCAGCTGGCTTTTCCTTTTGGGATGGAAATCAGACAGACAGAAAAGTCAGGCCCGAGGGAAAAGGGTAGTTCCATATCCAAAGCCATGCTAAGTGCCTGACATGTCCCTTCCCACCAGGATCTTGAGCGAGCCCAGAAGGAGCTGGAGGAGGAAGACCTGGATGCAGCATTGCCTCTGCCTGAAGAAGAGGAGGAAGATCTCTCAGAGTACAAATTTGCCAAATTTGCCGCCACGTATTTCCAGGGCACGACAACACACACCTACATCCGCCGACCTCTCAAGCAGCCTCTCTTGTACCATGAGGATGAAGGAGACCAGTTGGTGAGGCAGGGGCTGAAAACCCTCGAGCAGGGAAGGGTGGGTTGGAGCCAGCCTGGTGACCCCTTCACCCAAAGGGCACCAGCAGTTTCCCTTCGGGCTACACTGGTGTGTTCGTGGTTCAGTGGAGAGCACAGCCCCCATCTGCTGCACGTGGCAGTAGACACTGTCCCACCAGCATGCTTTGAGCACTAACAAGGCAACGAGTGTTATAGGGACGTAGTGGTGAGCCCATTTCTGTACTTCGATATTTGTGTTAGGACAATTAATGAAGTGCTCTGGGCTCAGGGCATGGACAATGTAAATCGTTGAGCGAGTACCACTTGTAAAGCTGCTATTTGGCAGCCGGAAAAGTTACTTCTTACCAGTAGAAACACTTGTCCTATAACCAGCAGTACAAGAGCAGAACCATATTGAACCTGCGTGGCTATAAAGAACGTTACATTGGCCATGAACTTGCCTTCACTGTGGTTCTCCTTCCCCTCTGCATTGGGTTAGGAGCTGCCAGTCTCTGCCCCCTATAAAATTGGCATCTCCTAGCCAAGAAGCAAACCCCTTGAAGGGTGCTCAAAGAGACTCATGACCACAGAGTCTGAATTTGGGGTCCCAGCCGGCCCAGCTCGCTCAGATGGGATGTGTGCTGCAGACAGAACCGTTACGTGTGATGCAGGAAAGTGTTTTATCTCCTGCAGATGTACAGAGAGACCACAGTAACAATGCTGATGGATTCAGCACGGCTTGACCACCCTCTCCACTGCCCTGGTGCAAGCTAATGGCGTTAATCTTTCCTTTCAAATAGGCAGCACTTGCTGTATGGATCACTATCCTCCGTTTCATGGGAGATCTCCCTGAGCCAAAATATCATACAGCCATGAGTGATGGTGGCGAGAAGATACCAGTGATGACAAAAATCTATGAGACTCTTGGGAAAAAGACTTATAAGAAAGAACTGCAGGCTCTGCAGGGAGAAGGAGAGGTAACTTCTGCGGCTGTAAAAGAGAGGTTATTATGAGGTGTTGGAGAGAATGTGTTGGAGAGAAACAACTTGTGGGGCTTGCTGCAGGCAATCAGTTGGTCAACTTTATTTGCAATTATGCTATGAAGGGAGAATTGCCCATGTGTCAGGTGTGATTCTTCACAGGGATAACTGAATGTCCTCTGGTGATACAGGAAGGGAAGTGCCCTGATACCTCCTCATGGGGCTTTGATCTCTCTCTTCCTCCCTGTAGGTCAGAAATACATGGGGGAAGTGTAATGTCCTGTGTCATCGATCTCTTATTTAGGGATTTCTTTTTGATCTGCCCTGGGTCAGTAGAGAGTAAATTAAAAAAAAAAAAAAAAAAAAAAGTGACCTTAATCTTAGAGCAGGAAGTAAAGAGTTACCAGGAGATTAAGCTGTAGAAATCAAAAAATATCCCTATTACATCCTTAGTGCATTCTGGGATGTCACTGAAGGACTTCGTCTTAGGACCTCTCCCAGATAAGAAGTTGCTCTGGATAAATCGCCGTCCATAGCAATGCTATGCTTTCATCTTTGGGAATTGCTTTATTCAGAAGGGAAAGATACTACTTGGTATTGGGATTTTCTAGATGGCACTGTTGCATTTTCAAGTACTTTTTGGTAGTATCATCTGGGCAAGCTCCTGCGGCATTTTGTAGATGTAAATTAACAAATCTCCTAGTTTTTAGAGACGGTTATCATTCAGCATTTTCAGTGAATTACCTGAGAACAAGAGTAGCCTCATCTGGATTGTAATTCTGTAAAAATATACACCAAGAATCACCTTTCATTCCTTTTACCTATCATTTCTTGCTTGTTTATTACAAAAAGGAGTATTTTGGCCAATTTAGACATCAGGTAGTATGGAAGAGAAGGAAAATTTAAACTGATTTTTGTCTGTGGTCACATTTGCTCTGCAGAGTGCACGACAGTGCAAAGAGATGTCTGAACTGACCCTGAGCATGATGCTATGCAAATCCAGGTTTACAGCACCAACTTGGCTTTATAATGGATATAAACCACCACAGTTGCAGGACTCAAAGTGCTAACGTGGTGTAAAATAACAGTCTTTTCAAAGCTATTTAAATGGGGAGCGGTTAACTGCGTCAAAAAGTGAAGTCATTATCCATGCCATTTTAATCCCACAGCTGGCATAAAGTTGGTATAAAGGTAGAAAGCCAACAGCAAATTGTCGACTTGTAGTCAGTGCCTGGGTCTGTCCCACATCAAATTTATTCTTCTGGGAAATCTGACAGAGCACAGAGCTGTTTACCAGTGATGCAACCGCAGTGGGTAACTACCTGTCCATGAAACCCTGGCGAGATGACTTTCAGCTCACAAACCCGCTGTGCAAATGGCTCATCTCAGACAGTGATCCTGCTTATCTCAGTTGAGATGGAGGAATAAGCCTGAGTGGGATACAGCAGAACTGGGTGGACATAAATTGAATCAGCCACTTATTCTCTAGGAATAGAGTAGAGTAGAGTAGAGTAGAGTAGGGTAGAATAGAATAGAATAGAATAGAATAGAATAGAATAGAATAGAATAGAATAGAATAGAATACAATAGAATAATTTCAGTTGGAAGGGGCCTAAAATGTGCATGACCACTTCAGGGCTGATCAAAAGTTAAAGCAAATTATTAAGGGCATTATGCAACATAACTTTTTTCAGACATCCACAATATGTAGTTTTGATCTGGGGGAGGCTCATAAATTAAAGAGCATCTACAAAATTCAGGGTCAGACCTGGATTATCAGGGGGTACAGCAACATGGGTCAACACTTCTGGTTCACACCAGTCCCTGAAATATCTCACTCTGTGCCGAGGATTAACGGCCTTTTGCAGAAGCCCAGGGGCGGCAGGGTGAGCACGTCCTCGGCAGGGCTCTGTGTCTCACAACATTGCACGCCACGCCTCTTGCTTTGCAGAGTACTCACATTGACGGGCACAAGAAGAACAGTGTGCGGCACAAACTGGTCTCCTTAACACTCAAGAAGAAATCCAAACTGACGGAGGAGGTGAGAGGAGACGCTTGGCCGCCTGGCAGCACAAGTGCCGTTGGATTGTCTGCAGCCCTCTCTGACTCTCTTCTGCTTTTCCCTAGACAACATAGAACCAGCCCTCCTCTGGGTTTGGCGCTACCTGTCTCTCTGCCTGAAAGATTTAAGGAGTGTTTAAGGGGAAAGGTTGGCTTCCCGTGTCTCCTTGAGTCATTCTGCACCTCGCGCCGGCCTCCCCTCGGCTCCCGTTCTCCATCCAGCACCTTCCCTCCCCTCTTTCACAGCCCTCCATCCAGCTGCCGATACCTCCCACCACTCTCTGATGGTCTGAATGTTATCCCTGCTCTTAGTTTCCTGCCCTCCACCGTGGCATAGGTAGCAGAGGTGGGGTCTCCAGAAACGCATACCCATCCTCTGCTCCTCTCCAGTGCCAGGAAACCCCCTCCCCCTCCATGGGAAAAGTTAGCCTAAGCTGAGACCTTTTGAAAATCTCACCCCAAAAGAGTGAAGATCAAGAAATCTTTTTTTTTTTTTTTTTTTTTTGAGGGGGGAGAGGGGGGCAGAGGGGATGAAAGCAATACAAAGGCAGAGATTCAGCCTTCTTTTACATTCTGCCTTGTCCACTTCCAGAGCAGGCACCATCGCACCTGGCTGTAGCTGCTTGAGAGCATGAAGATTGCTCTCTGAGATAGTCGCCCTCCTTCCCTTTAGGGTCAGTGGGGAGAAATAGGACCCAATCCAGTTTACCCTAGTGTGGCTCTGAACTCACTCTAGAACTGCTTGCCTTTCGCCAGCGTCTCTAAACAGAGACTGGGTTGACTACCTGAGACAGAGCTGGTAGGTGGGTGAATGCCAGCCTTGTTTTCGCAAACAGCACCGTGCTTATGTGCTTTTGGCTGTACCATTAGCATGGGGAGCAGGTCCGTTTTGTCAATCTTTTAATTTTTTTTTTTTAAAATATGATTGAGTTAAAGGGACAGGTCCTCCTCAGCAATAAGCCAGGGTTATTCCACAGATCCTTGGTGGCCCTCTCCCAGCTGCAGGACCAGCTCAGAGCTGGGATGCAAGGTGCCATTGTAGAAGACCAAGCAGGTGGGAGTGTGACTAGACAGGACCATTTTCGGCTTCACCCGTATGTGATTAAAGCCAACAGAGTCAAAGCCTCCCATTGCTGTTAAAGTGCTAGATTGAAGAAATTCTGAGCCCCCTCCTTGCTGGTGGAGGAGTCCTTCTGGGAGACCACCACACATTTGGGGTGGGGGGTGGGGGGACATAGTACCCAGCAGTACTGAAAGAGAGCAATGTGTCTGGTTGGCAGGTGACAAAGAGACTTCATGATGGTGAATCTACGCTCCAGGGTAATAGCATGCTCGAAGACCGACCCACCTCCAACCTGGAGAAGCTCCATTTCATTATTGGTAACGGCATCCTCAGGCCAGCCTTAAGGTTAGAAATCAAGACAAAGGCATGAACATGCCATTGTTTTCATTCCTTCTTCCTTGAGCTATTCTTAAGCTATTCAAATGATTTTTCTACTGTGTGCAGCTTTGCAAAACTCTCATTATATCATTTTTCTGGTTGTGTTGTGTAGCACGGGCTGGGTCATGTTCCTTCCTGTTCATATCAGGCCTGATGGAAAGACCATGCAGAGGGACTCAAACACTTCTGGAAGTGCTACACGCTACTGGATTGGTTTTTTAGTGCTCACTCTTGTTCATTACCCTTTATTTTTCCTCTTTGACCATTTAGATTTCTTTTGTTTGTGTGAATATTTTTAATGGTATACTAATGAAAGTCTCAAACTCATTTCAGTTGCTAAATTAAACATGCAAAAATTGGAAAGTGCTAAATTAAGGCCAACTGCACATCTTTGGTTTAGCCCATTTATGTGTGTGCATTAGAATACAGTCCTTGTTTATATAGTCTCACACTCCTTTCACTCACACCTATCTGCTCACTCTAGGAAGAGGGTGGGCATCCTCATCTGATGACCAGCTTCTCTAATTTTCATTTTATCCTCCCAGTTCACCATGAAACCTGTACTTTTCTGCAAAAATCTGCTCTGAAGGCAGACCTGGTAGTGTCCCATGGGGTTTGTCAGCGTAACAGGTTGGCTAATGTTTTTGCTGCCTCCCATGTAGATGAGGAAGTACTGTTATCCCTCATTTTGCATGTAGATATCTAAGGCTGAAGTCAAAAGTGGACATTAATTCCCAAATTGAGATATCCATCAATGTACATGCCTGTTTGAATGTAAGAGCTGGAGAAACCTCAACCTCTGCTGGAGCTGATAGTTCCCAACACTTCCAGAAAGAAAGTTCAGGTGTCTCAAGGGGAACAGTCAGGAAATGAAGACTCCCAGCTGTTAACCCTCTCTGAAAGTTAGTTTAGGAGACTCTCTTGGTATCACTGGGAAATCTTTGTAAGAAACCAGGGTAGAGTCCATCATCTAGAGCTGACATTCATCTGCCTGAACCTTGAGACTCCCCTTTAGTTCCCTCTTTCTCTAAGCAGGGTCAGTCACCTGTGGAAAGTCTCAGCAGAAGCATAGGGAAGACTCAGCGGACGTCACAGGACTGGTGATGGATGGCATTTTAGAGACAGTGCAATGATCAGGCTGGCCATCATTAGAGCAATTAAATTAATACCCTTGCAATTCTAAAATGAACATTAAACTATCAATCACATGTAGACGGAGTCTGGCTCTATCTCTGTTCATGCTGAAAACCACCGCCTCATTGATATTTTTTTTAATCCCTATTGCAGGGATGAAATCTATTGTCAAATCTGCAAGCAGCTGACCCAGAACCCATCCAAAAGCAGCCACGCCAGGGGCTGGATCCTGATGTCCCTCTGCGTGGGATGTTTTGCTCCTTCTGAGAAGTTTGTGAAGGTAAATTGTAAATGATGTTCGTCTCATGAATTATCTGCCAGTACATTTTCTTTTCCATCCATGGCACCAGCTTTTCTCTTGGGTTTCACAGTGGAGGGAATCCTGGTCTTTATCTTTGCCAGGAATGACAATGACGTAAAGTTCCTAATCAGAAAGAAAAGTGTGTGTGATCCCTAGCTCAATGTCTGAAGAGGACGAGTCGCTCCTGAGAAGTGTCTCTCTTTCCTGTGACTCTAAAGGGACTGCAGACAACCAACTCAGGTGATGCCTCCTGCACTGTAGATGTGTGAAGATGTGATTAAGTGACTTCTGGCAGGAAACTTGATTGTGGGAGACTGCAAGTGAATTTGGACACCTGAAATAGCCCACATTTCTCCCATTTCTCACATGCAAAGGCCTATGCATTCCTTCAAGTATCTACTGGCTTTGACAGTATGACCTCAGGCATGTACTCTAACAGACTTGGCAAGGAATAGTACTACACAGCTAATTATAGATGTAACTTAATATAAAATTCTACATATAAAGGGAAGGATTTAATTTACCTGGAAGTATCTTTGCATAGTTTCTCTCTGCATACTACAACTTGCCCCATCATGTGTCATACTGAAAACGTCCAACTCTAAACAGCCACGTGAGAGATGACCTGAGATGTACCTTCAAAAGCACTGTGCATCAGCAGGACTGAGGTCAGTGGGAGATGTTAAGTGGCTAACAGTCTTGAAAATCAGGTTGTTCTTAAGGACTTTCTTTTTTTCCTGGGCAAAGTCTATGTTTTGTTACCTAAGTTTGAAGAGCCTGCCTTCCAAATGGGTTACACACCTAGAGTCTGACTAACACTAATGGGTTGCTCAAGTCAATCCCATGCCGAAGAGTTTGGCTGGCACAGGACAAAAGGCTCAGCACTGTGTCCTTGCTTTGCCATGACATGACAGGACTCCTTTGTCCCTCTCAGATCTTTGAATGCTGGAGCTTGGACCGGCTCCCAGCCTGCTGGAGATAAAGATGTTCCATTAATTTCTGTAGTTATCAGATCAGGTACTTGGTCCTCAGCACTGAAAGAGCTGAAGCCAAGAATAGAAATCCCTCCTTCATTCCCAGGCTTTGCCAGTAGGAAATCTAATAAAGTAGATAAATCACTGGCAAAGTGGCAGAAAATTAAATTATGTCTGGAAACGAGATCTGAGAAAGTATGCCACAGAAGGCTGTGTGGGTTTAAATCTTTAATAGTGGAAGATTATTGTAGGTGAGTGAAGCGCTTCTCAGAAATATTATATAGATACCTCTGAATACTCAGACATATACCTCTGTCCAAAGTTATGGTCCATGCTGAAATACGTGGTTATATTCCAAACAGCTTTGGAGAGGATTTATGCTAATTGTACCCCGATTCATCCTGGGCAGTAGATCGACCATTTTGCCCCTTGGGCTGTGGGAGATGAAAGGGGGTATTCACACGGCCTGATTTCAGATACTTTTCTCCTCTGTAGAGGACACGGAACGAGACGGGCTCCTCTAGAAGGCAATTCTGAGACCATAAGCCAAGGTCCCACTCTGAATCTCCTTCCAAAGAAGTGTCTGTCCCCATGGGCAGCCTGTGGTGACTGAAGCTCCTCGAGTATGAGTGTGAACACCCCTTGCAGCAGCCCACCCTGTGGTTACACTTCAAGGCCCCAGTCATGCAAACAGCAAACACAGGCAGTGTGGAAGTTGTTCCACAACATTCAAAAGTGTCAATTAGGACTGAACATTTTGAGAAGGATTTAGCTGATAATGAGGCCAATGTCTCAGAGCTCCTTTGAAGCCACTGTAGTTATCCATGGGGACATCACTGATACCTTCCATCTTAAAATGTCATCTTTTGAGATAAAGCATTCTCATGATGAAATGCTAACTCTGCCCCCGAATGACATATGTTCCCATCCAGACTTGCTTTTTTGTTTTGTGAAAAGCAGAGGAATATTTGAAGTTTGTTGAAGTTCTGTGAACTCTCCTGTTTCAAAGCTACATTAACCCAGCCCACCTAGTCCAGTCTGTTCTAGGTTGGGAGACAGACTCCACGTCAGTGCCAGACCTTACTCTCAGACTCTTAATCTATTTGTAGCATGTTTTCAGGAGTGAGTAGTCATTCAAAATCTGATTTACCATGAGTTTACTGACTACTGTTTTAACCATGCGATAGCTGCCATTGAATGTATGATGACCGCGTGTTGGCTATCAGCCAATTAGCTTGACAACATTTTGTTAACCTCATGTCTTTTTCAACTGATGCCCTCACTTCTCATTTAGCAGTAATTATCCACCATTTTAACAGAAGGAAAAGCATATAAGGGTAAATCTGTCAGCATTTCTGTCCTCTACTCTTCCATGCAGTGAATCTGCTATCTGACTTCTGGTTACTTTTCTCCTCTAGGCTCTCATAGAGCCTCACTAGGCTTAAATGCTCCTCTAATGGCAGCAATATTATGGGAAAAAAAAAAAAAAAAGAGAGAGAGAAAAATTTCAGGAAACTGTTGTACCTGGAAGTTGTCCCACAACCTTCAAAAGTGTCAGTTATGACTGAACATTTTGAGAAGGATTTAGCTGATAATGAGGCAGCCTTTGGTATGTTCTCCTGCTCTCAAAGATGAAGGTCATGCTTTGGATCTTATTAGGCACCTTTGTCGCATTATATGCTAAACATGCATCAAGACACATTAGCACTTCTGTTCTTTGTACCTTTCTTTCCACTAATAATGGACTTTGATGAAGGATAAATACAAAATATATGTAATTACATAGTTTGTTATTAATAGCATAATTGAAACTACATTTTTACACAACATCAGCTGCTTGCAATCATTTGCAACAGCTCCTGTACATATCACCTGGCTGGATTACCTAGTTATTTCAGACTATCTTTATAAGTTACGATTGACAGAGATATCTGTCTCTCTACCTACGTTATTTATGGACTGACTGTGTTATAGAGCAGTCTGTGTTACTGAAGGAACAGGTATGTGTTATCATTCAGAGAAGTCTTGATCGATTTATGAAGTCTCTCTGAAAAATATGATTTACAGAACTATCAGTCTTAGCTACCTTTTAGGCCAAGATATTTATGTGATATTTTTAAGTGTATTATATGTGATATTTTTAAGTGTATTATATTTTTAAGTGTATTAAGTGTATTATTTTTAAGTGTATTGTGGAAGTCACTGGATTTAATTTTCTCTACAATAACGTGGTCGTATTTTTAACATACGGTCAAGTGCTTCAGAATTTGGTTTAGGATCTTCTAAAACACAATTTAAAATCTGACTAAAGAAATATCTGCTTAAGGTAATTGCGAAAGCTCTTTTGTACGGGCAGCTAAGTGTTCTGAGTGGCATTTGCTTACAATTCCCTTGGATCATTACTTATAGGTCTTTTTCATTCACTCTCATCTTTTTGGCCAACACTCGGTAACATTTTATAATACCTCTTTGAAATACAGGGATAGAAATCAGTGGCAGCAATAGCAGGAATAGAAAAGCTGCTGCCCTACCCTTGACCAAAGATCTTTCTAGGCTGCTACCTCAGCTTCCAGTGATGCGGAGTAGGAACATCCCGAGCCTCAGTGGTATCACTGCCGTTGGCAGTCCCAGAGGGCTTTTCTCCAATAAACCATTGCTTTTTAACCTTTGCAAATGCTTGGCCTCTAGAGCCGATGGTCTAACCAATCTGTTCCCTGCTGCCAACAGTATTTAAGGAACTTTATCAACGGAGGTCCCCCGGGTTATGCTCCCTATTGTGAAGAGAGGCTGAGGCGGACATTTGCCAATGGGACAAGGACTCAGCCACCCAGCTGGCTGGAGCTGCAGGTACGAGCCCCTCCATCCCCTCCCCAGGCAGCTGGGACTCAGGGTCTGAGCCTTTCACTATCACGAGAAGCACATCTCTGGCAGGACAGAAAGTAATGTGGCAAAATGCCGATTTCTCTCAAGAATTTTCAGGTATTTCCAAGATATTACATCCCCCATGCATCCTGGCTTTGCTCCAGAGTATGTTGAAGATCAATCCCTTAAGCCTCATCAATGCTTGTAAATTAAATGTGTTCGAGAGTGCTCTCGGGCACTGAGGCCAGCTGGCATGGAGCAAGCTCCCATGAATGCTAGGAAACTGTCTTCCAGATGAAGGTGGCTGCAGGCAAACTGCCTGAGAATGGTCCCTTGGACTTGTTCAGGGGGAGCCACAGCTGTAATGGGCACAGTTTGTGCAATAATGGCTCATTTTCTGTGCTGGTTTACTAGCATAGACATCTGCGCTTCAGCGCCCAGGAGCATTCCCAGGCATGCTTGGATTTACTGGATTGGACACTTTGATGACTGAATGTATTAAATAAAAAATCTAGGACTTGCAAGGGCTTCCAGTGGCTGACCGTACATTATCCTGCTGAGAAGTGCGCTATGGTAGTATTGAAATGCAGCCAGTCGGTAGAATCAGGAATTAGAAAATCGTTACCACAGTTGGGTGGTAAAGTATGTAAGTAAATAGTCTCCATGGGATTGAAATGCACATGCCTGTATAAAGTTTGACTTTAATCCATTAGGCAACCAAATCCAAGAAACCGATCATGCTGCCTGTCACGTTTATGGATGGGACAACAAAAACCCTATTGACCGACTCTGCAACAACCGCTAAAGAGCTCTGTAATTCTCTGGCCGACAAAATCAGCCTGAAGGACCGATTTGGCTTTTCACTTTACATTGCACTTTTTGACAAGGTATGTCTTAAATTATGTTCCTAACTAGCCCTATAAAAGAAGAGAGGTTCTCCTTGCTGTCACATATCTTCCAGAGGGCAGAAGGACACTGTGCTCTGAGCAAACAACCAGCTTCAAGGTCAGGAAGGAACATTTGGGTGGTGATCAGCAGCACAGAGTCTAGTTGGAGGCCTGTAGCTAGTGGTGTCCCTGGGGATTGTTACAGGGCCCAGTCTTGTTCAATTTATTCATCAATGACCTGGATGAGGGGACAGAGTGTACCCTCAGCGCGTTTGGTGATGATACAAAACTGGGCGGAGTGGCTGATAGCCCAGAAGGCTGTGCTGCCCTTCAGCGAGACCTGGGCAGGCTGGAGAGGAACCTCATGAGGTTCCACAAGGGCAAGTGCAAGGTCCTGCACCCGGGGAAGAAAAACCCCTGCACTGGGATAGGTCAGGGGCTGACCTGCTGGAGAGCAGCTCTGCAAAGAAGGACCTGGCAGTCCTGGCAGGTGACAAACTAACCATGAGCCAGCAACGTGCCCTCACAACTGGGAAGGCCAATGGCATTAAGGCGAGTGTGGCCAGTAGGTCAAGGGAGATTCTCCCCCCTCTCTGCTCTGCCCCGGGGAG
>KL267886.1:3908-30225 GCA_000699545.1 Podiceps cristatus | reverse complement strand
CCCCGGCAGGAGGCGGAGGAAGAACGGAGGGAACAACTCATCCTCTCAGAAATGGGTGGGTGCTTGGCGGTGGGGCCCGTAGCAGCAGTGCAGCCTGGCTCGTCCTGCAGCAGAGGCAGTTTTGCTTGGCTTTTTTTTTTCACTTCCGAGTTCCTCGAGTTACTTAATTCATTGCATGAAACAGCATTTTCTGTCCTAATTCGTTAGTGTTTGCTTTACGCTGCAGAGAACGTAAGTTTTGCTCAGCACCATTGGGTTACAAGGGAGAAGAAACATGGCCCAGTTTCTCCTGCTCTACACCGAGTTGTAGCCGTGGTCTTGTCTTGTGCCCACTTGTGTTCTTCTAAACGCCAGGTTAAGGCATTTGAACCCTAAGTCCCACAATTTTGCATATGATTATTTCATCACTCTTTGGAAATGGCAAAAGCTGAATATAATACGTCAGCCAGAGACATACTATCAATTTGTCATTTTACAATATTGTTTTGTATCCTGGATATTTTCTGACGTTTCACTTATCCTTTCTCAGCACTCTGCACCAAAAAAGAACCCCAGTAATTCTTTTTTCTTCCTTAGTCTTATGGAAGAAAAGAAAGTGGTCTCTCTCTGTCAAGTCCCCTTGTTAATTTTGAAACACCTAGTTCAGGCGCACTTGACAGCGGGGCAGAAAGCCTCGGAGATAACTGATTTTTGTAAACGTCATGGAAATTGTGTCGTGGTGGAGGAAAGACAAGATATCCGCATTGGTTCGTTCCCTCTGGGAAGGACAGCCAGGAGGATTCAGCTCTCATCCCTCTGCCCAGCACATGCTGGAAGGGAAAGCAGGAGCAGAAATGGCGGGGGATTCCCAAGGGGTGTTCTGGACCTGGCGGAAATGTAGGTTTACTGCGGTTGCAGGGAAGGGACGAATGGGGGACATAGGACAATAATTCACAGAAAATCAGATTTTATTAATTCCTCCGTTCATGAAAAAATTGGTTTTTTCTTGTCCTTCTGTTGTCATATACTTATCTGTCATGACTATGATTTTAGCACAGCTGAGAACACGTTTTTATTATATGATTCTTGGACAAAGCCTGATACAAATCCCTCGTTCCCCCACTTGCGTTTTCACCTTTGCATTGTCCCGTCGAAATTTCTGACCACTCTGAGAAGAAATTGCCATCTTCATTTTGGGCTTGTGGCCCTGAAGACTGGCCTCTCGTAACCTCTCTATCTGGGTCCTGAATATGCTTTTTCTCGACTGACTGCCAAATTCTTCACTGGAACATCTTAGTTACAGCTCAGAAAAGGAAACTCTTAGTCCGCACAAGTTTTTCATAAACTTCTTTGTCTTCTTGTTCTGTTTTGCTACGCTGTGTGTTTCTGAATCTGTTTGAGATTGTGCAAAGCTGATGCATTAGCACCGACGATTACAGCAGCAAGTTACATGGCAGGGTTAATGCTGCTTCCGGGTTTAATGCTACCCAGGCACTTACTTAATCATGTCAGTGCCTTTCAGTACAGTTTGTTATTTCCTGTGCATACTGACAGCAGCAAAGCAGGGTCTCATCATAAAGAAGAAATACAGGTTCCCACTCCAATCTTACCTAGAGTAGGAATTTCCAGCTTGTACAAATGAGCTGCAAGACTGACAATGAGAAGTGCGATATATAAAGCTGGTAATGTGTGTTTGTATCAGATGATATCTTTCAGGAGTTTAGAAGGATTACCTGCCTGTGTAAGTAAATTTCCTGTGTTTTAAAC
This sequence comes from Podiceps cristatus, assembly GCA_000699545.1. Classification (NCBI taxonomy): domain Eukaryota; kingdom Metazoa; phylum Chordata; class Aves; order Podicipediformes; family Podicipedidae; genus Podiceps; species Podiceps cristatus. The sequence goes on along the minus strand of KL267886.1, from coordinate 28,479 downwards.
TTTGCGGTTTTTTACGAAAAATACATGTACTTCAATATTTTCATTGTAAGTGCTGATTTCTTTTTCTTCAGTCTTATCTAAATACCCCTAAGTTAAGAGAAGCACAATGTTTTATTTTAATCCAGTTTAAGAGGTTTTATGTATCTCTTTTTTTCCCCCATTTGTTGTGTTTGCTGTTGAAATTTTATTACAAATCGGCTCTTATCCCTGTTCATTTATGATGCTTTAATGACCTGTTTCCTTTCTCTAGGCATCTGTCTCTGGCAGATGTTAAATATTTCTTGCCTTTTTAATTTTCCCCAAACAATGTCAGTTGTCTGAGTTTCTGTAAGAAGATAAGGTGACCAGTAGGATTCAAAGGTGAAGGAAATTGCCAGTAATCTTGTCTTGACCAACAGTGAGGTTTTAGAATTAGACTTCTGGGGGTTTTGGAAGTTGCTTTTTGGATCTTTTTTTCTACACTGAGCTGTCTCTTCTCTGCAGCCTGCTTTTATTTCCTTCATGGTTTCTTTTCTATATTCACTTTGCCTTTCTCCTTTTACTCTTCTTACCCTCCACATCTCTCTTCTCCTTATTTATTTATTTATTTATTTTAATTTTCTTGGTATCTCTGCAAGAGAACCTTTTTACCCTCCAAATGTTTGTACTGACTGCATTTCAGAGAGTGTGCAAAACAGCTCATGGGTGGCCTTGGCTTCACGTTTATGCAAGTATTTTTCTTGCATTGTGTATTGAAATGAGCAACTCCTTAATAAATGCACTTAATCTTTTCTGATGCGGTTACGTGCAGTGAGACTTTCCATGGAACACTGGGGCTGTAGAGCGTATTACTTAAAACCTGAATAACCATGAATGCATTTGTTATAAGCTAAAACTTTGCTGTGCTTGGCAAGCCTGTATTTTGAGAAGGGTTTTGCTGGGGGACTTAGCAGTCAAAAAATTTTATTATGACTGTAAGCAAATTTACTTCTGACACCACTGACCTCAGTAGGACTCCGTGATGCAAAACTGGAAGGACACAAGGGTGAATCAGGCCCATTGTTGCTCTGTGTACATTCCAATAATTGCCTCTCTGGGCTTTTTGCAATACACACACAACAACTATGTAGGCAATTACCTCTACTCCACAAACACTTTCCTTCCACCCTTTCTTTGGTGGTATTTTTCTGGGGAAGTATAAGGATAGCAACGAACTCTACTTACCTCCTGGTATTGACATATCTGGAATGGAGCAATAATCTGTTTTTCTACTACACCCCTCTGTTGTGCTGTCTTTGCTGGGGCTATTAGCTGTACCTAGGCTGGGATCATGTCACACATCTACAGGCCTCCCACAGAGAGTAGCAGAGTAAGGAAGGAAATACCCTGATTTCCCAAGTCATGGTCTTTGACATGAGTCTGTTTCGACACTGTTTTCTTAGCAAGCTGTTTTCTCTAAAATCTGTTATCAGCTGTGTGTAAATAATACTCTGAGCAAAATCAAGAATCATAAATTCTTTGGCAGATTCTTTTACCTGCTGTCACAATTTGATACTTTCAGTTCTGTTTTTGTAGTCACTAATTAATCTTTGTAAATGTTCAACTCACAGAAAGAAAAACATCATTTTCAGTCAGGATTATTTTTCTTCCAGTCTGGGGGAAAGAACAATGAAGAAAATACAGAATGTTTTTTGTAAAATCTACTCTGAATAAACAATCCATTAAAACCAGAAAGGTCTTTGACCTCTCATGTGAGTGTAGAAACTCTGGGAATCTCTTGTCAACCATAAAATGCCAAGGAAGACACCAAGTCCACCATAGTGGTAGGCCTCAAGTACACAAGAAGCAGTATTTTTGCAGGATAATGGAGTACTGCAAAGCCAGAACATGCATGGATTTACAGAAGAATGAGGACTTGGGGCAGGAAAATAGGCATTATCTGATGCGGTTAGTTCTGGCAGAAGGGCATTGCTTTCAAAGACTTAAAAAGATCCTCAAGCCCTTTGTTCCTGCAAAGATACTAATTTTCCTGCAAAAGAATTAATGTTCATGCACGATTTCTTCCTGTGCAAAAAAAAATGGTGGTGTTAAGGAATACTCTAAGGATTATGGGGTTTTAACAATTGGTGATAAAGCTGCATGTATTCCTCCCGGATCCATGGTGCTTAGTCATGAAATCTGATCAGCTGTCTGTTCCAGGTTCCCAAAGCAAAGGGGTCTAGTCTCTTGTTGCAGATCTCTGGAGGCTTGCACTGGAATCTGAGGAAAAGAAAGTAAGACACTTCTGAGAGGATATGTAAAATAGGTTCTCATAGCAACAGAGAGAGGAAGAGATGGATGGACAAGTTTCCACAGGCAGGCAGCCTAGCTGGGCTTGCGTCAACAAAGTCCTGAAAGGAAAACAAAACAAAACAAAACAAAAACAAAAACAAAAAACCAAAAAACAAGACAAAAGACAAAACAAAACCAAACCAACCAAACAAAAAACAAAACAAAACCAACCAACCAAACAAAAAAAGCCCACCAAACCAGAAAACCCTACACCAAAGCTGGAATGACACTATGGGCCACAAGACAAGCTGTGAACTAGGGGATGATTTTGCATAAGCCTAATGTGCAGCTACCATGGTGAAAAAAACAAGGCAGGAAGTTGTGCACAATATTATATTATTTTCATTTAGTTCTGTGTACTTCTTGTGTTACTAAGAAAAGTCTCAGTGACCTGTGCTGAGTTCCTGTGCATGTTGAAAAGAAGAACTGTACTGATCACATGCCCCTCCACATAGAAGTCAGAAATTAGCAAGTCAATACTTTTGGTAATGGAAAATGGAGAAGTGCAAAAAGTTTTGTGAAGGCGTATGGGAAAGCTGTCACTGCCCTCACAGCCCAGCACCCCTGCTGCCAGCAGGGTAGCAGACATGAGCCCCACCTCAGGAATAACTGTGTAAAACGCCTAAAAAAATTGTAACAGAAACTCCTCCAGTCCCAGCAAGCTGAGGGACTTCTGTATTTGATTCCCCTCACAGAAGCTGGAGGAGGGCCCAGCAGTCAGAGGTCAAGAAGATCCTTTAGGCTAATCTGGGTTAATTGTATCAATAAATCTAATGTTATGTACTAACCTTTTATCTTCCCTGACCTGGGAAAAACCTGAGGTAGGCGGGGTGGTAGGGGAATACCTGAATACTTAAATAAATACATAATAATTCCCATTTCCACTACTGTTTTTTTAATGCAATTTCTTTTGATGTACTGGGGAAGTCCTAACAGTAATTACTGCTGCATCACCGCCTCTACACAGTACCACTGAATGCATTGCCTTAATAATATAACTTTGTGTGTTTGGACTAATGATGCTCTCTTGCCTTTTTCTTTGTTTTTGTTTTGTTTTGTTTGGGTTTTTTTTTACTACTTGGCAGTTGTAGGAATCTCAATATCCTGGAATATGGTGGAAGCAGTACTGATAGATCTGTTCAGCCTGCCAGCCAACTTGCAGAACAACATCCACGGAGTACTACACAGCATGCTGGAAACTATTGAGAAAGGCTCTTCCATCCCTGCTCCATTTGTGTATGTCATGTGTTGCCAGAGACAAGGGGGCAAAAGGAACAGTGAACAAGAGTCCTTCCTTCCAGCTCTTAGAGATTTTCAGAGTCTGAAGGAAAGACTGGAGGTGGTATATGCTCTGACTACAGCTGCTGCTTTGTACACCATCAAACAAAGACTGGATGAAAAAGACCTAAGCATCATTAAAGTTATTCTCCCTACCTTAAGAAAAGACTTAATGAAAGTATATATAGACCATCTCTTTACTGCAGTCTACCAGTTTGAATTTGAGGATTTAGAGGTGGCATCTGATTGTAAAAAGCTACAGGTAGCTGAACCTCAGAGTGAAGAGCAAATACTTCCTACACAGGATGTGGCGCTTATCCGAAATGAGATTCAGATGTACTTGGAAAGCCTGCCGAGCCTGAACGGGGAGCTCACCATCCTCAGATCTTCCCTGATCCCAGGTAAAGAGAATCCCAGCTAATAGAGTTTACAAAGACTGTCCCCAAGCATACTTCCTCAAGAGGATTTCAAAATGGGTAGAATTTGGAAATGTCTTCAGGCAGCAAATAACTCTATATGGTGGTGTAATAGTGCATCACGTCTGTGAGAGGCTGAAGTGTCAATAGAGATACAGCAAAAGACTGGCAAGTCTGTTCCAGGCCTAGGGCATGATCAGAGGAAAGAGAGGCCCAGGTTTAGGGAGAGAATTACTACAGACAGTAAAATCTCCTCCCCTCTGTGTGGGAATTGCGCACTTTGAGAGTTCCCATCGTCTTCTGGAAAGGCAGTACAGGAGTTTCTCCTGGTCTGCAGCCTCAGGTGTGCCTGGTTAATTGGAGTGATGTCTTGGTGTCCCTGCAATGGCACGACCCAGTTTACTGCAGCAAGTCTCTCAAGTGGTGTGATTATGGGGGTCTCGTGATTCAGAGGATTCAGGGGAAAGCTGTGAGGTTTGCTACCACAGAAATTTGTTCCCTAAAAATATGTCTGAAATGATCCAGAACCTGAAATTAACATGAGTTACTTAAAGCCATCTTTGCCTTCATTGTGCTTCAAGACTGTGACTTTGAAAGGATCACACTACATAAAAGAGATTTCAAATCTCAATTCTGATTATGTCACTAAGCTTGACAGCTGTTAAGATATCAAAAATGCCAATGTGAGACTATCTTTCTGTGTTCAACTTTGCCATGCAGACCCCCTCCCTCCTGTCTATCCCAAAAGCAGTGATTGCATTTGGTGCATGAGGCCATGATAAATGGTCCGCATGATAAAAACAGAGGATTTTTCAATAACGCTAGAAATTCTCAGTGCTTTCAGTGTATTTCAGAAAGATGTTTGAGATTCTGTGAAGTTTTGTGGACTAGTACTTCATTTGCCAAAAAATCTTGGGAGATGCCACCTTAGAACATTTGTTTAAAAATCTACTCTCATTTTCCTCAGTGAGTTACCTCTTCTCTAGGGTTTGCACTACAATTCTGCAAAAAGTCTGGCTAAATCTGTCAGGACTCCTTCTTGCTCAAACCCTTCTATCTTAGCCTCAGAGGATTATGATTATGAGCAAGAAGGAAACTTAGAATCCTCAAATTTAAATGCCAAAGCTAAAGACGAGGTAAAGCAATACTTGATTGGCTGATTCCAGGCCTTTTCAGTATAAAACCATGTAATACCTGGACTGGTCGTGTGTTGAAAGCAGTGGTTTGTTGTCTTTTTTTCCTTGCTAGATGATATCTTCCTACATGGCTTTACCACAAGGACAGGTGGGATCTCCTACATACCGACTCTAAGCTCCTGCAATCTCTTCAGCAGTTCCAAGCGGAGGGACCCACAAATTGTTGTTAAAGAAAATCTCCGCCGGCTAGCTAATGCTGCAGGATTTAACCCAGAGACTTTTCACAGAGTCAAGGTATCTTATCAAACAGTGGATTTATGTAAACGTATCAGATCTTCCTTTATGTATCACTGGCTACAACTGTAGGTGTTATTCTTATCTTTCTCAGCAAGAACTTGTGAGAAGCAGGACAATTAAAACATTTATGCTGACAGTTTATCTGTGAGAAAAGCCATCCAGACTATTAGCCGTTTGGCACTATGTGGAGAAGCACCATGTTTCTTCCAAGTATATTCTAACATTTAATTTACCACAGGGTAAAATAATCAGATAAATGTCCAGAACAGTTTCTCTTAAAAGGAAAAAAACACCACCACTTCTGTGGTGGCTTTCTGCTGATACATCTGCATGGCATTTGAACAAGGGAGCGTCTGATTTCCACGCATTATCAGTTGGCGCAGAAGAGTGTTCCATGCTAAGGAAAAGTCCTTGCGTAAGTTAGAACTGGGTTTTTTTGCTGCCATATCACTGTCCATGTTCTGGTTTTGTCTTGACAGATAGATCACGCTAACGCTGTGTGTATTATGGGGAAGACTGAGCCTGACAGCTATGATGGAATAGTTACGAATCAGAAAGGTGTTACAATAGCAGCTCCAGGTGCTGACTGCATACCCGTGCTGTTTGCTGATCCTGTCAGAAAAGCCTGCGGTGCTGCTCATTCTGGTAGGAATTTTAAATCACAGAGATAAAAATAACTAGGAGACCACTAGACAGGAAGTTTTGAACTAAGGATTACAGATCAGCAACCAAAGGAGCACTGAGTGAGAATGAATAAATGCACGATCACGTAACAATATAGGCCCTGACCTGTTAAGTTTGTATCCTGCCAGAACTTTATTAGTCTTGAGAAAAGTTTGTTTCCCAAGCTATGTATTTTTTTTTTAATTTTGTAACTATAATAATTATTATTTATGTATTTACACATTTATATTTCTGATATGTTAGCCAGAAACATTTTTGTGTGTGTGTGTGTGTGCCTTGTCTAACTTCATATGTAAAAAATGGCTATAAAGCAAATGCCCCCAACAGTCATTTTAGATCAGAAGAAATATTTGTCTGACCCAAACCAGATGAGAATAAAACTGAAGCAGGGAAGATTAGCACAACCTAAGGTTATGTCCGAGTTCAGGAGATGTCCCAGCTGTTAGGCTAGAATATGTATCCCGTGGTGACATTTTCATGCTGGGGCTGTTTCGTTTTGTTAAAAAAGTCTGTATTTATGAGGTCAAGGAGAATGCACAGCTGAGAGTTTCTCCTCAGTTTTGATGCTACTACACCCCTTGATATGGCTTCTCTGCCTAGGACTTGTGAATATCCCCTAATTCATACAATTCTTCATGCATTCAATAAATTACCCAAAATCAATTCAAGTTTGTGAGTCATCATAAGATAATCAAAACTCCGACTTTCCTTCAGTAAAGTTGTGTGTCCCATCCCCCTGCCCCATGCCTAACAAGCTTAGGTTAGAGAAAGTGAGGAATGGAATTGTGGCACATCTGCCTGGGACGGGAAGGGAATGTTGTGGTTTCTAATGGGGAGAAGGGATGAAGAGAATTTTATCCATTCTTGAAAGTTTTAAGTGTTTTACATTGTAAGTGTTCAGACCTAATTATTGTAAAATATTTAAATCTGTAGTTGCTCCTTTCTCTGCTGCCTCTTCATTTATCTAGTCCCTGACACACCACACACTTCCCGCAATGCCTTCTCCAAACATACCTCCCAGCTCTAGCCTGAACTCCGGCCTTTCATCTCCCGAGTTTTGGCCTTCAGTCCCACATCACAGTTCTTGCCAGGCTTCCAATTCTCTTTTCCTAAAACCTTTCCTTCCTGTCCAACCCCACCTCAGTTCATGTTTAACTTGAAGATATGGTGCTATGTGTACAAATAAAGACAATTAGGTATACGATAATCTCAGGTTTTGGATGTAGAAAAGCAGAGAAGTTATTAGCATATTCTGTCCTTTGGTACGAGAACTCAAAGCTGGGCTTCTCTCTATCCCACACAGTGCCAAAGTGCAAAGCTTGGGTTTCTTCTGTCTATTCCAAACAATGTCTCTAGCTTGAGCCTCTTTTTTTTTTTTTTTTTTTCCCCCTAAAGTAACACTACAACCATTTTTACCATATTACAAGAATACGCTCTGACTGCAACATATTTCTGCTGTCATATTCCCATCTAAATGTTTCAAACACAGAAGAGCTGTATGGTATTCTCCAGTTGCCCAAACCAGGACACTGGGAAATAGGAATTCTAGAATCTTAATCTAAGTTCCATTCTGGTTTCCATCTCCACAAAATGATTTCAGCAAACTGATAGCTGTTAATGTGTTGGGTTTTTTTAAAAATATTTTTATTAGATATTTATTTTAGATTAAAACATATCTATTAATTTGTAGCTTTGATAATAGCATATATTTAACAAAAAATTTAAAAACTACAAAATGTGAAATTAAAGAGACAATTTATACAATTTTTTTTTCAACCTCTTGTTTCTCACAGGATGGAAAGGCACGCTGCTGGGAGTTTCTATGGCCACTGTAAATGCTATGGTATCTGAATATGGCTGTAATGTGAAAGATATCCTTGTGGTGCTGGGCCCGTCTGTAGGACCTTGTTGCTATAAACTTCCTCATGAATCAGCAAAAGAATTTCACAGAATTGATCCAAAGTGTGTGAGACTATTTGACTCTGCCAGTCCTTATGTTGATATTAGAAGAGCAACACGGTAAGCCTACTGAGTGAACAAAAGACTAATTCCACATTAGTTGGCAATAATTATTCTGATGTTGTGTTACTCAGCACTATTATGGTGAGGGTCCTCACCATCTTAAAATATTCTCTTGTACTTTGCAGATCGACAAATGCTATCTCTGTATGAATGGCATCTGCTCAATTTTGCCATGTTTCAACTATTATTTTACTGTTGTGCTGTTACTTTATGGATTATAGCAAATGTTCATATTAAATGTAGTTTTACTGGTTGCAGATAAGCAATTATTTTAGTCTAATACTGGAAGAAAGAAAAAAGAAAAGCAAATGAAAGTTTATTCAATTGGTACTTGAGGTGCTGTCTGAACAATAGTGTCTTAAGGAATGTGAGGATGTACAAAAAATAATATCTTCTGTTTCTCTTTCTTTAAGGATTCTTCTTGAGAGCGGTGGGATTCTCCCTGAAAACATCCAAGATGATTCGGTCACAGACCAGAACCACAATATCACTTTCTGTACTGCATGCCACCCTGATAAATTTTACTCTCACTTTCGTGATGGCACTAACTTTGGGACACAGATTGGCTTCATATCAATCAAAGACTGAGACAGTACCTTTCGTCTGACAATAAGTCTGCTGCCTTGTCTGGCACCCTGCTCTTCTTGTAGAAGTTCTTCTTCCTTCCTTTCACAGACTTGCAATAAGGAATTCACGGGTCTTGGGACTCTCCTGCTTCCTCCTTTCCCTGCCATTCTGAGGCAAGAATAACTGTCTGGGGTGTGGGGCCAATAATTCTTGTGTGAAATAGGGTGCAAAGGAAACAAGAACAACCCACACCAGTGGCAAAGCCCTTCCGCAAGACTAGATGCAAGCTCCAATTATTTGGAGCCTTCTTGACCAAATATTTCATAGAATCACAGAAACATAGAATGTCCTGAGTTGGAAGGGACCCACAAGGATCATAGAGTCCAACTCCTCTCCCTGCATAGGACAACCCCAAGATTCACACCATGTGTCTGAGGGCGGGCGTTGTCCAAATGCTTCTTGAATATTGTCAGGCTTGGGGCCGTGTCTGCTTCCCTGGGGAGCCTGTTCCAGTGCTCCACCACCCTCTGGGGGAAGAACCTTTTCTTAATATCCAACCTAAACCTCCCCTGGCGCATCTTCCTGTCATTCCTCCTGGTCCTGTCATTGGTCACCAGAGAGGTCAGCACCTGCTCCTCCTCCTCCCCTTGTGAGGAAGCTGTAGACTGCCATGAGGTCTCCCCTCAGTCTCCTCTTCTCCAGGCTGAACAGACCAAGTGACTTTAGCTGCTTCTCATGTGACTTCCCCTCTAAACGCTTCACCAACTTTGTGGCCCTCCTCTGGACATTCTCCAGTAGCTTTATACCCTTTTTTAATACTGAGGCACCCAAAACTGCTCACAGTCCTCAAGGTGGGGCCGCACCAGTGCGGAGTAGAGCGGGACAATCGCCTCCCTCGACTGACTAGCAATGTGGTGCTTGATGTACCCCAGGACACGGTTGGCCCTCTTGGCTGCCAGGGCACACTGTTGGCTCATGTGCAACTTGCCATCGACCAGAACCCCCACATCCCTTTCTGCAGGGCTGCTCTCCAGCCTCTCGCTCCCCAGTCTGTAGGTACATCCAGGGTTGCCATCTCCCAGGTGCAAAACCCGGCACGTGTCCTTGTTAAACTTCATGTGGTTGGTGATTGCCCAGCTCTCTAATTTGTCTAGATCCTTCTGCAGGGCTTCTCTGCCCTCAAGAGTGTCAACAGCTCCCCCTGGTTTTGTGTCATCCGCAAACTTAGTAAACCTTCAAGTCTTGCATCCAGGTCATTTACGAAGACTTTATTAAAGAGTACTGGCCCTAAGATGGATCCCTATTAGTGATGAACCCTATTAGTGTCTGGTTGTCAGCCCAATGTAACCTTATTTACTATGAGCCTTTGAGCCTGACCCATCAGCCAATTACTCACCCATTACATGATGTGTTTATCCAGCTGCATGCTGGGCATTTTGTTCAGGAGGATACCGTGGAAGGCCTTACTGAAATCCATCAACTGGCTTCCCCTGGTCAAATAGGGGGGGGACCTGGTCATAGAAAGAAAGTTTGTTAAGCCGGACCTTCCCCTTACGAACCCGTGCTGGCTGGGACCAATGACTGTGTTGTCTTTTAGGTGTTTTTCAGTAATGCCAAGTTACTTAACAAATATCTAAAAAGGGGAGTGAATTTAGCCTCGGTTAATTTTACTGACCAATAGTTGACGTACTGGTCTTGCTAAGCAAAACCTAAGTGCGCACCATTTTCTTTTGGCCATAAAAAATTTGCCTCTAGACATTACATAGTTCCTGACACATAGGCAGTGAGAGATCCCTAATAGTAAAACTATGCAGACTGCAGCTTGTGGAGTTGCCAAGCACAAGCCTTGGGACAACCGTTCCGTGACGTATTTTCTATTTTGAATGCAACGGTCTTTACCAATTCTAGACCTTTATGTCCACCAGAGGTCAGTGCTGGCTCGCGCTGCACTTCCATCCCATACCCCACTGGATGTATGGGTTTTCAAACCATGCATTCTGCAGAGCGCTGTGCAGCGTACGCTGCTGCTTTTGCCTGTAGAATCATCTGCCAAGTTATTCTGGTATCTGTGCTTGAAGAGTAATCTGGTTTTCATTTTGTTGGGCCGTGATTCAGAGCTGACCAAAACGGAACCTTCCTTGTTCTGTGGGAGAACAGACTTTAAAAAAGAAAAAAAAAAAAAAAACACAACAAAAAAAACCCAAACCACTTTCTTTTACCTGTGAATGGTATTTCTCAGAGAGGAGCCTAGTTCTATGTTACCCTCTGACTGTACCCATCTACCAAAAAAACACTTCTTCCAGCTCTCCTACCTCTTTAGAAATACTCTTCTGTTCTAGCACTGCAGTCCTTGACAAGAAAAATTCTTACATTTTCAGTTATCTTTTAAAAACGTCACTGATACTTTCACCATTCTTAGTTTCTTTTTCAACTTCAGTGTGATAATGTTCACAGCTAGGTTCAAACTGGAGGTTCAGGTTCCAACAGGAGCAACACTCACACTCCTCAACTTAATGCTGCCAAGTATGTTACTGCACACTAGCTGGTGGTGTGTATGGTATGTATATGTATTATGTGTATTATTGACTTACTCCAAATATAGGATAATAAAATTATATGGACACTGACAAGCTTATCTTACTGCACTATGTAAAACAAAACAAACCTAACAACCTACCTTCACCTTTCAGTTGTGTCCCTTTGCCCTGGCATGTAAGTGTAAACCATTTTATGGGCGCTGACTGACATAGCGGAGAAGGGAGGAAGGTGCCTTTCCTTCTGCTCTTTCTGCTGCGGGGGCGGTAGCACCATGACATCTTCAGTCCCTGCACCTGAAGCTCAGCCAAAGTTTGTCTGTCAGTGCCCTTCGCTTAACTCCCTTCTCTTGTGGGATTAAGAACATGCCGTCAACAGCAGCTCAGTTGCTCGGGTTTACCAGGTACTCCTTGGCAGCTGAAGCATCATAGGTGCCCATGTGCCTGCTTTTAGCCCCTCACCTCGAAGACGGTTTTAAACTAATGCATTTAACTTTGCAGTAAGTAGAAAGACCTTGGAGCCATGCCGCTTAACGCGGTTCAGATGCTCAATAGTATGTTAAGTCACAGTAACGTGATACTGATAGTAAGCCCTGGCTTGTTGATACCTGCTCAAGAATGACAGCAGAATTTCTGTTTAGAAGAATACCATTTACAGGTCATGGTAGGACTGTGCAAGCTGGAGAGCATCTCAGAATGAGCAGAAACACCAAAGGCTTTACCTTTTAGAAGACAAATTGTTACCACAATCATTATTATTTCTTTTACACTGAATTACCTAGACTGTAAACCTGTCAAGACAGGAAGCAGCCTTTTGTACATGCATTGCTGGGGTGGAGAACTCCACAACCAGTAAGAAAGTAATACTAATGTTCAGTCCTCAAACAGGTTAGGCTCTGTATCATACAGAGTTTCCTTCAAAAGTCCTTGCTACAAAGGCATTTTAATTCTGGTATTAAAAAAACCAAAAAACCAAATCCAACCCCAAACAAACCCCACATCCCCCTCCCCCAAAAAAACAAGAAACGCCCCCAAAATTTAGAGGAAGGGCATGATGAAAAGGAAACAAGGCTGTTTTGCATCTCTATCTATTTACTCTTCATTCCTGTTGTTCACTAAAGGAGCCAAGCAGATCAGCCCTGATTCATCACCTCTAGGGAAGCTCTTAAAATGCTTCATAAATTGTTCAGCTGTACCTACCTAATGATCAGATTCCCATTTATTAGCCTTGCCCATGAATTTATAAGCTGCATTTGCCCTATTATTGTCATTAAATGACATTATTAATTATGATTGTGGTATGCCCTGAGGCGAGCACAAGACATGATCACATTGAATATTGGTTTTGATAGCTATCACTGTGCAACTAACGTTTGTTGCTGTTGTAGATTCTGAATATGGGCCTCTTCATTTACATTTATATGTTTGAATCGAGTGTACCAGAACATATCTGAGACAGGCTTTATTCACTGTTCCAGCAAAACGGGGCAGGGCCAACACCGACTTCTGGCTCCAGTGCCTGGGGAAGCCGAGTGCAACTTCAGAGGCATAGATCGAAGCCTGAGAGAACTGGTGAAATGTTTATCCAAACTGTGGCATTTATTGCCACAGGTATAGCAAAGGTGAAAATTATGAAGGAGGGTAGATGAAAACTGTTTTTAATAAATTCGTAGAGGTTCGGTCCATCGGTGACTGCTAGTCTCTTCCTACTGACAACCCGAGGAGACGGGCTGGGGGCTAGACAGTTGCTTGGTGCAAGTTCTGCACTTGATGGCTGTGTGTGAGCGGCAGCAAACTCAGAAGCCACAGGACTGGACCTTTGGCCAAACATTGGACACATCTTGACTGACAGAGAGTGCATCACTCCTCCCAAATTACAAGCATTCAATTACAGAAAGTTGTCTCCTTTCCCCAGTAGTTTACAAAGTGGTCGTCTTTACCTCCCCCCTTATTTTCCTCATGCTTCTCTCTTGCGCGTCGCTGCCTTTCTGTCCAGCACCACTCACAATCACCCTGCCAGGCTTGTGCATCCAGTCACAGGGTGCTGGAGGAAACACATACCGTCCTGCGCAGAGCAGTGCCGGCGCTCCTTGCTTTTGTTTGCATGGGCCTTTTTTCTTTTCGCAGCACTGTGAAACTTCTCCTCAGCACAGGACCTTCATCAATATCCTCCTCCCCATTTTAGTTTTATGCAAGAGCTCCCAATTTCCAGCCTATACGGCAAAGAAATCAATATTCCTAGATTCTCTCACTGCTGTCCTCATTTCCACTCCATGCTCAATTTGCTGCTGGGTGATGCAAAGAGGGAGATGAGCTGCACTCATTTGTCCTGAGGCTCAGAGGGGGTGCGCGTGTGCGCTCGCCTTGATGTCATGTGTGCGAGGCTTTTGTTCCCTGAGAACCAAAGTCCTCCCTGAACTCCAGCCTCTGTGCAACAATATAGCAGGACAGTGCGCTGAAGGGAGCAGTAAATCCTATAGGTGACAGAGGAAATATTGTATTGACCTGCTGAGGGATTTATATACCTCCAAAGACAGACAGCAAGCTCAGCCTGTAAGGCTGACTTGTTCTACTTTCCATTCCCAGCAGATACTATCCAATGTTTCCGGATGAATGATACAGATAGAAATGTATGTAGATTTAAGAACAGTCCTAATCTGGTATATTCTTATATCCGGCATGTTACTGATTGTTATCCTGTGTCACACCTTTTTATAAGACTAAGAGATTTTACTGCCTAGCTTGTTTTAAATATACGGTGCCTGTGGCTGTGCTGCTAAAAAGCATGATTGTTTATTTCCCAAAGGCATGCAGAGAAATAGAGGGCTACCTTTTTAAAGTGATCCCTCTGATCTTTCATTAGTAAGCGTTTAATTTGCAGCAGCATCTCACATTACAAACACTCGGCTGGCTCTCTTTGTCTGCGAGCTCTTGGGGCTGAAGGAGGCCCCAGAAGAATTTCGGGAGCGGGGTCCCCAGAGGACAGAGGGGCTGAGGTCTCTCTCTTCCCCTTCTGCAAATGTGGCATCATGTCTCCAGGGCAACCTGAATTCTGACAGTCACGGGAGCAAGGACACAGCATGGATTTCCATTTGATTCCTGCAACAGAAAAGAGATCTGAGACAAAAGTCAATATGTCACTAAACTATTAGAGTTCATTTTCACAATTAGTTTTGCCTAAGGGATCATTTCCTCTGTTCTTGTGCAAATGTAACTCACGACTAATAACTAACTACTGTATTTGGTTTTGTCTTGTTGCCTTTTCTACACATAGCAAAGACCCAAACATCTGAAATATAAATAGGTTGCAACATAAAAATTTGGGGTGTACCTACCATAAAACTGAACGAGCATTTTATAAGAGAGGCTGAAAGCAATGCTTGCCTTTCAAGATGTATAATTTCACTTTCTCTCATGTGATGCAATATTTTTAGGCAGCAATTTATAGTTCTGGTCAGATGTTTCAGTTCAAAATTATTTTATCTGTGACAATAATAGAAAGCCCAGCCTACCTGAATTAAATATCTTAACGTTTCCCCTTGAGGCACTGAGGTCTATCCTAAAGGAATATTCAAGTGAACGTCGCTGCTAAAGGAAAACATTTCTGTTCTGCTTTCGTTTTCTTTGTCTGAAAACTGCGACCCTGATTTTTCTGCACAAGAATGAATCACAAAAAACTCACTTGTAAAAACAAAGTTGTGACAGGTGGCTCAAACTTTTTGTTTGTTTGTTTGTTTTAATAGGTGCTTTTAGTAAGTGATTCATAAATTAGTATTAAATAAAACCGGGTTATGCAAACAATTTTATTCTGACTCTACTTTCTTCTTTATATCATCCCCATAAAAAGTTTTCAGAACATGAAAGGTGAGCAGAGCAAGAAGCGTGTTAGAGAGGCTCTTTTAGGCTTGCGGATATTTCTTACTATATTTGATGCTTAGATCTTCCTCAGTTCCCTCAGTTACTCGGGAACTTCGATGCTCAAGTTCCTTTGGCACTGAAACATCCCGGCTCACATAACTCTGTGGTAGCAGTGGCAGAAACACAGATGTAAACTTGATAACGTTGTTCACATTGTAGCATTTCTTCAGTCTATCTGGTGCTGGCATAAATGACATTGTGATAAAAATATTATGCCACAAGGGTGAGATATTTTGCAAAAAAAAAAAATCTCCTGAGCAGCCCTGCATTTACTTAAGATTTTAGCGGCTGTAAGTTGGTAGTAATTTTTTGCTTCTCACAAGACTGGGAAAGCTAAAGATAACTCTGTGCGCTCTTCTTACCTAGTACATGTCTTCATCAGAGCATGGTTTGGGTTTTAGAGTCTTGTCTGGTGTACAATTATATTCCAGTAATTTCCTTTAAGAATGGCTTCTTAAGAAGAGACTGACTGCATATACACTGGCCAGGAAATGCAAAATTCAGCTGATTTCATTAGTTTATATTACTATTTAACATCAAAGTCTTCTGTCAGAAAATGCACATGCTGCAAAATGGGGAAATCAGATTGTTCGAGCTAAAATGTTCCCGTAGGAGAAAGGGTAAAGATTCAGTCAAAGCTAATGGCTAGTTTCAACATCTTCAGAATAACATGTTTCAATCCATCTTTTAGAACAAGTCTTCATTTCCTGTCTTGAATATTAAGAGCAATCTGAAATAAAACATTTCAAACAGAAGAAGTGCCATTGCAAATTAAAACAAATATTGGAATCTCAATGTATGCTGAAAAGACAGAGCCTGTCTTCCAGAGAGCTCATCTTACTATTTATGTATCTATCTGCATCAGCCAATCCTTATTTCTTCAGTAAATATTTTCTTCATAGATTGTAGATTGTTATGTTCCCTTTGGTAAATATTTAGCTAAGTTTTACATGTGATATTTAGCTCCATTAGTCTTTCCTAAGATGACCCTTCCGGCTCTTTAATTGTCTAAATTCTGCCCTATTAATGTCAATTAGGTAATAATCAGTTTTCACTTGCATGCTCTTTTAGAGGGAGAGTGACATTTGAACTTTATAGAGGGACTGTTTTTTTCTGGTAGGCTTGCAAAGTTGTGCTTCTCAGTACAAAAAAGAAAAAAAAATTTGAAGCATCCTTAACTGAATAACCTTGGTCCCCCTCTATTCCCTCTTTTTCAAAACAGTCATAGTCTATTGCACTTCAATTAGGATTTATTTTAGGCTTCCTCGATATAACTTATAATCCATCACATTGTTCCAGAAGCAACTCAAGGAGGCTCAACTCAGCAAGTGAAAAATAGTTGGTATTTTTGAGGCTGACAAAAGATTTATGGTAGGAGAACATTTTTAACTTAAGCAAAAAAAAAAAAAAAAAAAAAAAAGTTGGAAAGCTGACACAAGGAAACTATAATATGGAAATAATTTCACAGGTTTTTGGGGTTTTTTTGAGGGGGTGGTGGTGGTGAAATTTAACAATGTGTGAAACCGAATATTCATCCCTTTAATTATATTCACATCAGGACTTTGTACGTACTGATTTATCCCCAGTAAACTTGTCTGAGGCTGGAAGAAAAGGGTGAGGTGGTTTGCCTGCTGTAATAAATGATATCAGAAAAGAAGAATAGAGCAGCATTCCTTTTAGCAAGTGAGTTAAGGCTTAGGCTAATAATGAACCAGTTTCTTCCAAGCCAATATCTGAAACTGAAAAAACAGCCAGTCATTCCTTGGCTCTGCTGCAGTCTTGGAGGCTGTTATAAACAAACAGAAGCGGGGAACAAAAATCTCCTTTGGGATGCAGCTAGCCTGAAACAGATATCCATGGTGAGACACTGTTGCATAGAAGAGGCACAAAAAGACGACGAAGACATTTCTACACCTGCTCATTAGAGATTTAGTGCAAGAAGAGTTTATCCATGTGGAAACATGGCCCCCTACCATATTGTCCAAGTGAAGAGTAGTGCTGCCAATCACCTTCCTATGCGTAGTTATTTGCCACAGTTGCTAAAGCTATCAAGGCTTCTTTGCACGGTCAGGATTTTTCCCCAGAACCTGGAAAGGTTGGAGTATTGAGTGCTTATGGCCATGTCCCAGTTCTCCTCTCTCTTCATCTCTGATTTAAACTCTGCTATAGGCATATCATGGACTCACAAGCTTCCAGTCTGCGCAAGGAGCGGGAGGACCACGGTTAATTGTGGGAGGCAGAGAACGACCTCTGTGTACTTTATCTACGTGCAGGACTCCAGGACCTTGCTAAGTCCAGAATAATTGCAATGATGGGCAAATCGTCCCTCGCCCGCTGCAGCTGTATTTCTGGACTGAAAATATGGAAGAGATGTTGCTTTTTGAAATTTTGCTCAGCTTGGCTAACAGCCCGATTCTGCAGACTTGGAAGATTTTCTATCATAATATTTCTCTGAAGCTAGCTGTGAGAATAAATGGCATGAGGTACGTTTGGCTCAAGAGCTGAGAGTTTAAAATTTTTGAAGAATCTTTTCTTGTTTGTTATGGAGCAAATCCCAAACTTTTTGCTTAGAAGTCCATCCTCCCTGCTGCTATGGGGCCCCATCTGAACATCTTGACTAAAAGGGAGAAGTGCCCTCCTGTGTGAATACTTATCATTAACATTTCTGCTCTCAGACGTACTAATTACTATGACAGAAGTCATTTCACAGTGGACAAGGCAGATTGACCTCCTCGTCACTTCTAGGGGGGCAGAGAGGACAAGGGTGCTAAATATGGTGAAACTATTCCCTACTTGTATGGCAGCCACTTAAGGCTCTGGGCAAGGTTGTGGTGCTGAGAAGAGACAGATCATGAAGAGGAATGAACCCGTTTTCTTGTGTTCTGCTAGAAATACATGGAATAGGTCAAAGTAGGTTTACTGTATATTTTGCTCCAGTCTGCCCAATGGGAAGTTTTAGTAACTAAGCAACTAAGTAACTAAGTGGTAGCAACAAGTAACTAAGAAGTTTTGGACCAACTGAAATTTTTGGTATCTTTGACCTGATCTAGCTCCTGGGGAAAGGATCAGACATTTTGGTCCTCATGGATCCTATGAGATTCAGAGCAGTCAATTGAATACCCTGTTATTACCACACTTCTTTTAAGAAAGCCTTAACTAGAAGTTTATAATCTGAGACTTTACAGTGTTTTTATTCTTCTCGGTGGGCAATGCCACTAGTAGAGACAGTAATTCCGTTAGCATAGCTCACAAGATGGGCAGCTCTGCAGACATGGCACAAAGGTCTGAGAGGATCCTACTATTTGATTCCGGATGAAGAGGCCTGTAGGGTTGTGCCAAACTTCCAGCTCCTGAAAGCACCATCCCAAAATCTCAGAGCCATGAGACCCATACCAGACTCTCAAAGCTGAGAAAGGAGAGGGAGAGATTTCTAGGAGACACCCAAAAAATGGAAATCCTGTGGCTTTGCCTAAGATGGGTTTGGGAGGCATCTGCTGCTGAGGTTACCATTGAGTCTGTCATGGGGCACCCCAACAGCACAGCATCTGCAATGAATAAAATATCCCCCTTCTGTGAGTCACGGGACACAGAATTGGTTTGGGAAGCCGTGCTGCAAGGGCTTGTGACCCTCATGCCTCTCAAAACCCATAGCTGTCTACCCCTGGACAATGTTTTTAGACTGTCTCCAGCTGCTGCTAGAAGACTGTGAAATGCGTACTTTTTTAAGGGATAGGAATGTCAGGATACGTTCTTGTTCTAGCAAGAAGCACGCTATAAAAAATTTCTTCTGTAAGCAGTCAAAATTTCCAGCCATAGGTAAGGCCTTTTGTTTCAGTAAAAATCAGCATTGCTGCAATAATGTAGTAATTACATTCTGAGTTACCATTTTCACAAATCATCTGGTTTAATGAACAAAGCAAAACCAAGTTCGACCATTTTGTTCTCAAATTCTGTCTGAGTATGCACTTTCTACAGACCATCTCAGGAAATTCTGGACTGTTTCCTACTTCCTGCCTTATCCGCTGTGGGAAACAGCATTTTTGTTCTTAAATTCAAGTGAGCAAAGGGAACAATTTGAAATTGCTGTAGTATTTTTTTTTTTTATCGTGTTTGCAGATTGCAGTTTTCATAGATGCGTTTTGAGTTGGAGAGCATTTAAAATTTTCAACTTTGAGGATGTATCGCAAGCAAATCTTTCATGAAGGTCATTGTTTGTGTTTTAAAGTTACGGATCAGCTGTGATTGATCAGATTAGTTCTTTGACTGGAGGAGTGTGAATTACTTTCCGTCATGTAAAGTTGCTTGGGAACTGAAAGTGTGGTTATGGACATGAGTTCAAAATCCTCTTGATGGGAGAGTGCCAACAAAAAATGAACAAGAGCTTGTGAAAACAAGAATATACAGAACAAAAACATTACCAAAGAGAGTGTGTTTAAATATCAAAGTGAATAATCCCAGATAATTTAGAGCGGAAAATTCTAGTTGTTTATAGAGAGTGCAACACCTCCCATAAAAACAGGGGGAGGATGGAGTATTGTAGACCAAAAGCCTGATGGTGGCCTGAGGATCTCGCAGAAGGGCAGTGCTGTGTTTTGTTCCCATGTGGGTTTGCAAAAAGCACAAAGACCAGAGGACGCAAAGGGCCATTTCCTTTCTCCCTCCATGCAGAGCCTCATCTTAAGGCAAGAAGTGGAAGACAGCACTAGTAGTACACCTGATCCAAAAAGGGTTGGGGGTAAAAGGTATTCTGGTCAAACTTGGAGGGCAGCATACACTCTGTGCAGGTACCTAGGCTTGCCCAGTGCTGCCTCCTTCCGCAGGAAACACAGAGACTCAGTGTGACTCCTTGGGTAGGTGGTCCAAAAATGACATTAATTTTTCTAAATGGGGAAAAACAGTACTATATTGGGCAAAAAGCTAGTAGTTAGTCTTGACTGCAAAGCCTTATAATTGAGTGAACCATGCTCTGGACTTTTAGCTGTCATACAGGTTGTATCCTCTGAAGTTCTTTGGTGCATTGGCTGAAGATTGGAGTTCATCGCTTCCCATGGGAGACCTAATTAGACTGATGGCCATGAGGGACTTGTAAGAGGACGAGAGGAGAGGAAGATGCAAAATGAAGTGTGGATTAAAAGATGAGAGCCACCTTCTGGATACTATCCTCCTGAGTTTGGCTAGTGACTTATGGGAGAAGGAGAGAACTTGGACGCTTGCAAAATAAGATCTCTTTTAAGCATTCTTTTCTGCTCTCAGAGGTTATCCAGGAGGATTCACAGACTGAGCTGACTATTAGAGATGAGATTCTGATGAAAGCTTACCCTGATTTATCAGTTACACTGTAGGACTGCTGCACTGGAACTACTCAGGAAAATGTTTCATACTGTTAATTTAATGAAAGAAGCTTCCTTCATTTCCTATCACCTACATGTCTAGATCAATATTTAGCTTCTAATTCAATGTACTTCTTTGTTTGAGAGTAAAGTACTCTGATGTTTCTTCCATTCTAGTTTTACAATGTCCTCTGTGTTCCTATCTGTTAAGACAAGTTAGACCAATTAGTCCTTCAGTGTCCCTGTACATTCCTGTTTTCAGATTTTGGCCTGCAGAACTGACAGTAACAATTACAACATTTTATTCACAGTTGAGCATTGCCAGTGGTTCTGATCTGTTCTTACCAGAAACTCTAGCACATCACTCTGTTACATTTCCTTAACATTTTCCGAGTGCTCATTTTTTTTTTTTTCAGCAAGTGATCCCAGAGAGATCTCTCATAGCTTCTCTCTTGTTATTTCTTTCTTTAATGATGTGTACTGCAATCTTCATTCTTCAATATATAATATTAATTTCTCATTTTTTCAGCATATCTGGTATAAACTGAGACGATACTGGTTGTCACTGGTGATGCAAATGGTGCAATTCAGGCCACTACACTAAGAACTAGACCTGGATTTTGAAGGGTGCTCTGTGAGCTGGACCTGGAAAATCTAAAATTGTATCTGTCTGTAAGGGGACATCTTCAAGAGGCCAAACTCTACTACATACTGATTACCATAGTTTCTTGATACAAAAAGTTAATCCTGAATGAAAACAAGCATTAGTACTGTTGTGGAAGAATATGGTGGTAAGATCAACATATGAAAGTCTCACATGGGAAGTATTTTGAGAGGGAGCATAGAATTATTGGCAGAAAATGTGAAACATAGCAATGAAGTTGAAGGTGTCCGGTATCTCAGAAGAATTAGTTTTGTGCTTGAGAATATGCAGACAAGTCCAGGAGGAAAGATTCGTGGAATTTAAAGAGAAAGCATGGAACGTACAAATTTCTCTGCTCTTTGAATAGAGGTGCCAACTCATTTGAATGCATATGCTTCCACCCATATTTTTATCACTTATTTACATGCATAGGCACACACTTGCAGCTATGCATCTGTGTTTAAAAACGCACACAAGAGCCATGTACGGCTCTAAGCTTGTTTTTGTTAATATATATATATATATATCAGGCCAACCAGACAAATAGCAATAATATTTCTCCTGCTTGCTCATTCTTGGATGTCTCATTTACATATTTATGCAGCCCCTATTTTCTTTTTAAAATAAAGGCCTATGAAATGATCTGCCTAGGCTTTCACAAGGACACAAATCACCGAGCTTCTGAATTTTTGATTAATTCTATCCACCTCATTTTTGCAATTCTGAACTTTCCTGAATGCAAGGTTATGCCATCATTCATTTGCCTTCAGGAAAGGCACAACAGCTCCAGAATGAACTCTTAATTATGGTCAGCATTTATGTCAGCACTGTCCATAAGAAAACAAAAATTGATGGAACAATCAGCTTTTTTATATTTATCTCATAGAGCTGACTTACTGTACTATCATACTAAGTTACCTCATAGAAACAGGAATAAAATAGGATGAGTTTTGCATTGGTTTTATTTGTTTATTAATTTTCTTTGAAACAACAAGCAGATCACAAAGCTGCTAAAAGAAGAAAAAAAGAAATGGAACTAATCAAAACAGCCTGTAACCTAAAACCCATGAGTACATTCACAGGATTCATTACACAGTCACATAGTCATACAGTTGTGACCTATGTGCTCCTTCTATCTGCTTTGTACCCGGTTATGCTGTGCTTTATATAGACCGAAAGACCTACAAGGAAAGAGTTATATGCCGGATTGAGGAACAGCCTTTGTGCTATGCTTCCAACAGCAAAACATGTGCTTGTACCGACATCAGATTATAGCAAGAGGTGTAAATCCAGCTCAGCTATCAAAGGAAGGATGAACTCAAAATAGAAAATAAATTAGTGGCCTAGCGTAAATCTTCCCACTTCAGCACTAGTGCTGGATATAAATTTTCTGATGAAGAAAAAGGCTTTCCTGGAAAACCCCAGCATTTGAGCATGCAGTACTTTTAATCTAAAACATCTTGGGGTTTTCTGAGTTTTCAGAGAATACACAGCTGATCGCTGCCCCGTGACCAGGGAACCAAGGATGGGATTTACTCCCGCCTTTATAGCCTCCCTAATGGAGGATTACAGAGAAAGAGAGAGCCGGACTAACCCCGAGTGGAAGGATCTCCTGCTGCACAGTGAAGGGATGGGGGCAGCAGTTAGTAGTTGAATCAAGGGAAATTCTGATAGTGTGTAAAGATTTTTTTTTTTCTTCACAGTGAGAGTGTTGCTCTCATAAGCGATGAAATCTCCAGCCATGGATATTTCAAAACTCAGCTCAACAAGGCCCTGACCAACCTGGCCTAACTTTGAAGTTAGCCCTGTTCTGAGTGGGGTGTTGGACCAGATGAGCGCGCCAGGCTAGCTTAAATTATTCTGTGACTCCTTGACTTCAGAAGATAAAATACTGGTATTTCTGCTTGATTTAGTCAACTGAGACCTCCTTTATAGTCAGTAGATAGAAGTTGGGTGCTGCTTATTTTCATCTTAAGCTGTTTAGGTCTGGCAAGTTGCACCTAGAAGGGCCTGTTTCTTTCCATTGCCTACAAAGGGCCTCTAAGCCACCTGGCTCAGGTATGGACACCGACACAACAGACAACTGCATTTAGATAAGAAGAACAGCACCTATTTTACGTCCTGAGAAAATGTTTTGGCGATAAAGATCCAGAACTCACAGGCTGTGTGGCCTCAGAGGAAGTTGGGATGTGGGAACCAGGGAAGTCTTCAGCAGATGCTCAGTGAAACTCATATTCTCGCTTACATATTCTGAATATTCTTTTTTTATATCCATATCATGATAGAGCCTGAAGGGCTCTACAAAGGTTCTTTTATTGAATGAATTCAACTAAAACTGATGTTTTAACAATTTGAATGAGGTGGTGTATCCTCTGAGGAGTTTCCAGTTTGGTTTCAGTTTGGTTTCAGCCTCATTCAAACAAAAAAAGAGTTGTCATGAAATTTTACTTTTTGGGAAATTCATAGTGCCCAAATGAGAGCCAAATGCTGAAAACAGGTTCCTGAAGCTGTTGTATTCATATTAGGGTGATCTGATCACTATGTTAGTCCTGCTACGAGGTCTGCAAGCAAGGGAAACTGAAAATGAGAAATATTTGCATCACAGTCAATTTGTGAGCCGACTGAGAATGTAATAGCTATTGTAGAAGGATCAACTTGATTTGTGCATGGCTGAAAATAGTCATTATATTTAGAGAGATATTTCCAGTGTAGTGAAAAGAAGGGTAAGTAGGTAACAGATACCAGAGTGTAAGTAGCTAACAGGTGTAGGTGTGACCTACACCTCTGAAATGCCATCGAGGGGGGCTTTCTTACCAAGCTGGTTGCGAAGGGTAAGGTTATTTTCTGCAGGCGAGAGACGCTCTGCCAAGAAGGGGCAGAGTCCTTTCACTGCCTTTCCTCTGAACTCCATTTTGACTCTAACAAAGAGAGGCTCAGCATTCACCAAGACAATGACAGTAACAGGCATTTCTTGTCAGCACCTGGAAGCAAAGCCATTAAGATCCCTTTTTTTCTAAGTGGTACTGGTATGTCTCCCACAACTGTACATGCAGTTTTAATTAAGATGTGATGTTTACTACCAGCTCTCTGAGCCAGAAGAGCTGTTGCGCTCCAAAGAAAGGCTCTTCCAAGATGACCGTCGAATTCAGTGACGTATGGAAGTTAATGGGATTTTTGTGGTCAAATTTATCTCAGCATTGCTTGCCATGAGGAGGTCTTGATTTGTAAGTGCAAGCCTTTGGGGCTCTTCCACCACATCAGTCCAATGGTATTACTAAAAGTAATGATAAAAACACTTCTCTCAAGGTGCTTAGAAACATTAGTGACTGTAAATAACACCTCTGGGTGGTGAAAAAACCTCTTTATGCCAATAAGTGAATTCTCTCTCTCCTAGGTGAAGAGACATTAACTTGCCTGAAGTGCTGGAACAAGCTGG
>JMFS01052587.1:0-17009 GCA_000699545.1 Podiceps cristatus | reverse complement strand
CCGGTTACCATTTGGGGTTAAACCACAACATTTACACAGGTCATACATCATCCAGACAGATATTCCAAGTAGTAATGCTATACAGACCATTGAATTTGTCTTTTTGCTTCAAGTCATCATTATTTCTGCGTCATGAGAAAAATGACTGGAGACTTTGTTTTCCCAGTAGAACAGTGTATTAACTTGGAATTATTTTCCTGTGCAGAATTGCATCTGGAGTTTGCATCTGTAGTATTTTTAACTTGCAAAACATGATTACACCAGCAAAAGCAGAATACCTACTTTCTCCTCCCCACCCCTTTAGGAAAAAATGTGCCTCAGGGACTGCTTCACCTCAGACCTCCTAGATAACTGCTTTACCAGGCAAGTGCCTCAGTTGGTCAGTTCTTAAGGTATATTGAACAAAATTACTACTTGCCTACTGAAATTGCCCTCTCCCCTATTTGAGTAAGAGTCTTTGGGCTTTTTCCTTTCTCTTTTGCAAAAAGTATGCATGCACAAAAATGTAGTCAGCATAAACCACCTTGAAAACAAAGGTGGTTTATGGTGAAGAGATACTTTATGGTGAAGAGATAACCGAGTATGATACAGCTGAGTTTGGCTATAATTTTCTGTACCAGCTGAGCTGATTTGTGACTCCAAAGTTGTTGTTAACTCATAATAATGCTATATTAACAGACTGCATGAAATCTTAGTAAGATATTCCTAAGTCAGTTTTAACAACCCTCTCACAGAATGTATCTTGACAGTTTGTATGTTGCTATATTAGATTTATTTTTTTCTCTTTTTAATTTCCCTCAGTAAATGTGCCCTTCAGGTGGTCTCCTGATTCTTAAAACATACGGAGATACTTAATGCTAGAGATTATTTGGTGTGCTTTATTCAAATAAGACTATGCTTACAAAAATGGAATGCTAATAATTCCTGTTTCCTCAAAACCACTTTTTCTGAGTACACCATCTGTCATTTCACTTATTTCTGTTTTATAAGGCTACATATGTCTACGCTGCTATTTCAAAGTCCAATTTTAGTACACTAAAGTACCTGGATAAAATGTATCAGCTCAGAATTTAGGCTAGTTAAACTCATGCTAGTGTCTTCAGTGCTGTTTATACATTTACTGTTTATGATGCGCATTTAATGCCTACTGTTGTTAAAGCTTTCTGAATGCAGCTGAGGCATACCTTTGAGCTCTTCGTGAAGGAGAGTAAAAATAACTGTAGGGTCCAGTTTTCTGTGTCAAATCCCATCACAAAGTCCCATTCTCGATACAGACAGTGACCACAGCCTGCTGCTACACTGAGGTAGGAAGTAATTGGGTAACTTCTGAGAGAGGTCCAATTATTACCCCACATTTAAGATTTTGTCTTTATTTTGGAAATTTATGTCTGTTTTTCTCTTAAATGAAAGAAAAACACTAAATTTATGGCTTAGATATTTCAAGAATAGCTAACACACGTGGGGGGTTGCAGAATAAATATGCTCTACTGTATTATGCTTACATTCTTAAAAGTTGATTTCTGTTATCTAAAACAAGTCAATCTTATTAGAAACGTATTGATACAAATGAAACATTTTTGTTGTTGTTGTTCGTGTTACCATGGAAGAAAATTTTGAGGAGTTAAAGCCTTTTGGGTCTTAAAAAGTGTGACTCATAGTATTTTATTAGTTGGAGAGGAATTAGCTTATCCTGGAAAACACACATCAGAGTAAGAAAACACACTGCAGAGTAAGCAGCATTTTTAAGGAGGGGCAAAAAAGACAACAGGCAAAAGGTATTACAGGTTCTGACTTGCACCCTGGCCTGGCATCACTGTCTTCATTTTGTAATTTTTTTCAAGCACTGAGGGTGGTAGCCATTACTGCATCAAGAACAAAATATCCAAAATAAAATAAAGTTAAAAGAGCAGACCAAAACAAAAACCTCAAAAACCCAAACAAGAAACCCCCAAACAAAACAAACAAACAAACCTCCCAAACCCACAACCAACCTGCTGTTCTCACCTAGGTGGCCTCCAGCCCATCCCTGAAAGGACACATTGTTATCCAATGTAGCTTTCAGAAGTTGAGCAAATTGTACCATGCTCTCAAAGTCAATAATATGTTGGTCTTGGTTACTAATTTGTATCTCACAGAAGTATTGCTGGTGTTTACTTCCCATTGCTGGTGTTTACTTCCCATTGCTGGTGTTTACTTCTCATTGTTTACTTCCCATTCATGAAGAGGGCCTCTTACTTCTTTATAGTTTATACTATGCTTGTATATTCCTTTGGTAATGGGTCCTAAAAATCTATGTGTTTCTGAGAATATATTAGCATATTATACTTCCCTGATAAACTTGGAAAAGTTCAAATCCTTCATAAAACTATGGGGATATTCTGACTTTGGATAGATGGCAACAAGTGTTTGATGAGCAACCTGGTCTAGGTAATGGTGTCCCTGCTCACTGCAGGGGGGTTGGACTAGGTGACCGCTAGCGGTCCCTTCCAACCCAAAACGTTCTATGATTCTATGGCAAACACTGGATTGTTTTTCATTTCTTTATGAATCATGGCATGGGGTAATGTTCTAGCTGTGCTATATGTTGGACACTGAAAATCTTCATAATCCTTTTCAAATCTGAAAAATGAAATAATACATCCACACTAGTGTATGTCCTCATACCCTCACATTTCAATGTGATCTGTATGAGTTTCCAAGAATAAAAGACATTGTAATTGCAGTATTGCTTGTTACATTTCTCCTTTTTTTTGCATACACTTGCATGCATTGTTCATACTTAACAATAGAGGGAGAAATGTAACTCTTAAGGCCTGCAGATTCTTATTTGAAATGTAAGTAAGCTAATGTTGCTTTCTGTCAGTGATCACTCTCAGAAAAACTGAGAATAAATAAGGTGATTTTATGTTCAGATCCTGAGTCTGTGATGGTATTTACAAACAAAACTGCATGATTTTACAAACAATAATTTTTGTTCCTTTCTATTTCCAAGCATTTTGTGGACAGTTCAGTCTGAGGTTGTTTACATTCTGTAGCCATCAAGAATCCTAATGCAGCTCAACTTAATCTCAGTCTAAGTACTGCAAAGTGCTGCAAAGTCCAGCTGTAACTTAGCTAGCCCAAGCGGAATGGAAGAGTAATTCCTTGTCTTTTTTCCCCTCACTGGGCAGTCATATTGGTTTACTGCAAGCAAGTGCCAGTAGTTTGAAGATGAGATGAAAAGAAACTGAAAGTTAAGTTTTGGGGTCTTGTCGCTTTTAACGTAAGAAAAATCCCAACATTTTTGTCAGAGTTTTAAACTTTGCAACTGATACTTCTAACATTCTGAAGTTGATTGTATAGATTCTGGTTTTGATGTGAATATTGTTAGATGTAGTTTGGTTTTCATCCCCACAGGGTGGGGTTATGCTTTAGTTTAAGAAAGCTATCTTTGTTAAATGGCTAAAAAGAGAAAAAAATCCTAAGTATAACCAAAAAGCAATTCTCAAAATTTAATCTTTTCAATTACTGCCCTTTTTATCCTGAAGTCATTCAATTAATTTGGTACTTTTCTCATCTGGTGTAGATAGGAATTAATTTCTTGTATAAAAGAATAGAGGCACAGTGTTTAAAAAAAAATCAAACCTTCTTTGTAATCATAAAAAGAAACAAGAAGTAGCATAAATCTACAGAGAAGAAAGAACAGCTTTAAAGTTATTGAATGTATGAAGAGCCTGTGGTGTAGAACACTGATCTCAAAAAGATTATATGATGAAAATATTGATGAAATACATTTGCGTGGTCATGCAAAAATAACAGTAATAGATCAACATTATAAGGTTGACATTAATACAAACCACATTAAAATTGTTATTAAATGACATGAAATTATTATGAATTATTTTGGGAAAATTATTTTGGGAGAATTGTTTTAGGGAGAGATTAGATGGCTATGATAAAGTCTGGTTCCAGAAGTCTTCTCTGACATACAATTAGCCCTTATCAATGCTGGTTGTGTCTGAAGACTGAAGGGTCTTCATTACATCATTTAAGAATTAAGTCTCCTATAGCCTGCTTATTAATTGTACCAGCTGAAAGAGCACCACTGCTAAACATGTGCAGTGGGAGGCAATATTCCTTAGCAGCCATTTTAGGACTGTTAGCTAGTCTATTGCACGTTCAAGCCGCTGCAGATGTGTTCATTGGCTGTTGTGGTTGCACCTGAAGAAACATGAACTGCAAGCTTGCAGTTCTAGATATTTTGTTTGCAAATGTTCAAAATAGACTTGAGAACAGAAAATTCCTTCCTCCTTCAGTAGGACGGTTTTCAAATAGTGTATTTTAGCAGTGTTCTTGTAGCCATTGTTTTTTTTTACATGCTAACCCAGAGATAAGAGTAGGAGACTGTTACTGTCTCTACTGAGGCTTGAATGACTATTCCAAGAAAGCATGTATTGATCTTTTGCAGTGAAACGCTCCTGTTTGTAGTTTCTAGTCTACACAATTCATGTCAGCCCTCCTGTGCAATGGATTGATTCAGAAAAAGTGCTAGAGGTAACAAGAGGAATGTGCTCAGCACTTGTTGGCTGTCCAGAAGCAGCAAGTAAGTTAAAATATAAACATCAGCCTTAAGCATTGGTAGCCCATTTTCCCTGGAATTTACTAATAGCAGAAGCTGGGAGAGAGACTGAGGCAAAGACTCCACTCTCCCCTCTATGCACCTTGGCAGTATTGATACATAAGTGAAGACAGAGTAGTTGAGGGAGTGGCATTTTATGTAGCCATAAAGACTGTGCAGGAATTTCTTTTGGACACTAGGTCTGTGTGAAAATGATGATTGGGAAAGTCATATGTGGTAACTAAAGGGGTGAAATAGATGCAAGTAACTGGCATTATGTGCAGGAAGGAAGAGAAGGTGAGTATCCGTGTATTTCTTATTCATATTCTGCTGCTAGCCCTCACACCATAATTTGGTATTTCAAGAATGCATGAGCAGAAATGAAGTCAAGCAGATCTACTGAGCAGTATTAATGGTAGGCAGATAAGGATTAAGAGCGTTGGTGCAAGGAACATGCAGAAAGGGAGAGAGCGCTCTATAGAGCTGATGTCTTAAAGGCTGTTTAGGGAAAATGAGTTAAATTTGTGTGATAGTGACAATTAATGTGTTCATTTCAGAGTGTCCCAAGCACACAGTGACACAGGAAGCCTTCCAGGTGTCGGTGTCAGAAACACTTGCCTTCCAAAGGTGTGGTTAAAGTATCTATATGTCTCTGCCACAGTGTGTATTTCTGGAAAAAAAGTGCATGATACTTAATGAGATGTAGTTGTTATTAGCATGTTGGTCTATTCTAACAGAGCTAATGCAGGACAATCGAGGAATCATCACATACTAGTTCCCTGCCATTTTTCTTGCCTGGTTTTGTACTGAGTGGTCAACCCAGAAATGACAGTGTGACACAGTAAAAATTAGTGGACTGATCATGGTACTTAAGGAGAGGAAATGTAGGACTTGAGGATACAAGCACGCTGCCTGAGACACAGTTGTGGAAAATGAGTGACCCAGAATGATGTAAGAGAGAGAAGCTTCTTTGGGATTGGCTATGCAAAGAAATAAGGTATAAGGGTTGGGAATGTTGAGCTGCAGAGGCATCACGGCACACCTATCAGTCCAGACCCTCAGCACCAAGCAACTGCTGCTCAGAAAACTTCCGCAACACCTTAGCCTCATGGCTGTGATTATAACAATATAATTGTGCAACTAGGTACACAGAGAATTGCTGTAACTCCTTGTGTAGGCTCTTGTTCCTATGTAAGACCTTTCCACAAAAATCTGTTCTTTTATTCATTAGTATATATGAAACCTGTGTCAGTATTGACCCACTTTAAACATGTCTCTTGATGAGTCACTGGTGTTCCACCTTTGGGAAAAGTTACTCTTTCCAAATATTAATCAACCTTTCAGTAGTTAGTATGACACAGTTGCTTGTGGAAAGCTGTAATTAGCAAAAAATTATTACTATAGTTACAGAAATAATAGTCTCAGTTCAGGATGGGATACTAGGATAATTTAGTTTATTGTTTCACTTCATATATGCTTCGTTATTTCATTTTGTTTTTCACAGTGGAAGCCCGAAAATACAACAATTAAAGGAATCTACCCATTGTTCTCCATGAGTTTTTTCTGCTCTTATGGTACATAATTATACCACTTATCCTTTTTTACAATAATGTTAGAACATACCAACTTCTCTTGCATTGCTTCTGCAGAGTGTGGCTCCCACAAATGTAAGGAAGCTTGGAAAAAGCTCCACAACTTGTACTAGAAAAGATCTGGAGGGTGGGAGGGTCTTTTATGGAAAAGACAACACATATTAGCAGTAGACTGGCATATTGGAATCTTGCCAGGGTAGTCATTACAGGTATGCACTAAAATCCAGATGGCTTGTATGCCGTTTCAGTTTTGCAATTAATTCAGGGTTAGGCAGTGTTGATGTTTGCTAGACAGCATGGTCTAGCATGGGCTGTGAAGCAGGGAGAAACACTGATGAAAGCTTACCAGCTTAAGGCACACAGACTGGACTAGCAAGTAAAGTAAATGATACCAGTCTTACCTGACCTTATAAACTGATGCTGAGATTTTATGTCAGCTCTGTATGAGAAATATTTTAATTGTGTATGGGCACAGCTTCAATGACTTTTTTTTGTCATTTGCCAGAGTTAGCTTCACTCTCCTGGTTTCATAATATTTGCAGCTGTAGTTCATTTCACTTCCTGAATGCAACAGGAGTGATTTAGCAGTGTGTTGGAAACTTTTTTTTGCTTGTCTCCAGCTGTAGGTTAATGCTGTAGGTTGAGAAATGTTAGTATGGGCAAGTCTTTCTGATTGTTGCATATGTGAAATAAATATACAACAAACTAGTCTAACTAGGGAAGCCTGATAGTACTTTTTTTCAAGTTTTGTTTCTTTCCAGCTGAAGGCTGGTAATGCATATATAAGACAGATAAAATATAAAGTGCATTGGATGGTTCCTGTATATCCAAATGGGCATTTAGTGCTCTAAAACCAACTAAACCCCAAATGTCCTTGTTTGTTTCTTCACTAAGTGGTGAAAATGAGGTTTCTAAAAATTACATTGTCTCAGTCTAGCAGCAATGATGTGTTGTGTAATAGCTAAAATTCTTGATAATGCAGAGTCATTATACTTTTTATAAATGAATTGTCCTTAGAATATATCAAATTCAGTGATGACCTATTCCTAGGTAAAGATTCACAGGTAAAGTATCTGGCTGACATTTAAAAAAAATCTTTAGATTACAACAGTCATTTAAGACTTGTTTGCTACTGCGCAAGATAAATGTTTTGCAGTCCTCTGCAGCAAGCTCAGTGTTTGGTAAAAATGCATCTATTCCCTCTTCTTTTACCATTTTCCCCCCAGCAACAACTAATCTGTTGCTTCAGGAATTTATTGCATGTATGAATAGATGTGTGGACATATTATTTGTAACTATGTTTAAAATGTATGTGTGCACGTGTATGTTTTAATATATATATGTATGTATATGTATATATTTCTTTTTACATTTTAGAGCTGTGATGGCAAGTCACCAAGCAGAAGTTCAGAGTCTGAAACTAGATAATGATTCAGTTATAGAAGGAATAAGTGACCAGGTACTGGTGGCAGTTGTGCTCAGTTTCACTTTCATTGCTGCTCTGGTATATACACTTTTAAGGTGAGAATATGTTGACAGGAATTAATCAACATACCCACATTTATAAAATTCTAACTTTCTCAACAAATTTTTGCATTTATATAAAAAACAGTTGTGATTTTGTGACTTTAAGGAAATGATTGTTTGATCACTTACTCTGTTTAATTAATTGATGGGCAGAGTTTCATGATTTACTTTACAGTTAGAATGAAATGATGCATTTCTCAACAGTGAAGTTTATCTCTTACCTTGAGATATCAAACTGAATAATGTTCATCATTCATTAAGACTGAAAATGGCTGAATTCACAGTCTATATGGCTGGTGTGTCATTTTTGGGTACTAAGTACAGATTTGTCAATAATGACTCCACAATTAAAGTTGGATATAATCCTCTAATCCCTAAAAAAGCCACAACCAAACTCTCAACAGTGAAGTTTATCTCTTACCTTGAGATATCAAACTGAATAATGTTCATCATTCATTAAGACTGAAAATGGCTGAATTCACAGTCTATATGGCTGGTGTGTCATTTTTGGGTACTAAGTACAGATTTGTCAATAATGACTCCACAATTAAAGTTGGATATAATCCTCTAATCCCTAAAAAAGCCACAACCAAACAACCAAACCCCAACCCCCCCCCCCCCCCCAAAGAAAAACAAAACCTGAATAAATCGACTGGTTTGTTTATAAATGAATATGCTGGAAAACAATGGACTTTAATATGATTTCCATAAAGCAAAATGTTAAGTTCACAATTTAATAACTTCAGTGGTCAATTAATCAAAGCTTACTTTTCATTTCAGAGTTTTTCTTTGCAACCTAACAAATATCTTAGCCTATGTGTTTTGGGAAAATAAATCTGAGCTTCAGATAGACTAATTTTTTTGTGTAATGGATGCCTGTAGTCTTCTGAACACAGAGAGTTTTAACAACTAAATTTTATTGATGCATTGGGATTATGGAATTTACTGAGGAGGATCTGTCCATATGAGAAGTATTAGCAGGGTGGGAGGTATTTGACAGCAAGCTACAAAAGAAACTAGAAGTGGGAAATCTTGGTTGAGCTGCAAGGTAGTACTGCTGTTCAAGACCAGGAGATAGCAAAGGAATCTAAGACACACATATGCACTTCACCTTGCTTTTCTTTCCAAGGCTGTTTCAGTTATTCAGATGGCTTCAAGAGTGCCTCTTCTACTCCTTATATTGACATTTTTAGCATTTGTGACTTGAATTTTAAGTGTTTAGTTTAAAAGTAAACACTTATTTTTTAACTTTGTAAAGGAGAGTAAGTTAAGAACATGAAAAAAAAAAAGTGGAACAAGGGTCAGCAGCGGGCAAAATAGTGGGAGTTCACTCAGGACTGGAGTTCAGGGAGATGATACATCGATGATGAAGGGTTACTTGAGGAGGGAGACTAGTTACTGACTACCTCTTCAGTGTAATGAGCTAAGAAAAAAAGATTGTCTGTGGATCCTGTTACATGCCCTGCTCATTTATTTTCTGGAGGCACACACAAATTCAGACACAAAGCTTCCATACTTTGGAAGTCTTCAAGCTTGTTTGTTTCTGCATTGTATGACTGACTATGGGAAGTCCTATCAGCATCTTGTTAGTTCTCCACTGTGCTTTCTGGTACTTTCTAAAATTGTCTGTATTCTGCATCATTTTTCCTCTACCTTCTTTCTATTGTCTCCATCAAAATTTGCACAGTACAGTAGGAAATCTGTAGAGTACAGAAATTATAGTAATTCTTACTTATTTAGCACTTAAGAGGGAGTGGGGGAGAAAATGCGCATTTTCTCCTTCTCTAGTTATCTTAGGCATTATAGTAGTCTGTGTGTTCCTTATATTCTATCAATTATCCCAGTCGCTTGGCCATCCATACTTCGGTATGCACCATCTGAAATACTTGGGTGGGAACAGTTACAGAGTAAGAATACATGAAAGACAGCTTAGGGTGATTAATAAGGTTGCAGGAACTGAATGAAACAGAAAAATAGGCAGCAAAGAGTGTATGTTGCAGTAGACTTTAGGGGGCAGAAGTGGAATATGGAAAGAACTGTTAAGGGATGTGGTTGCTGTACTTGTTTCCAGCAAAGGGAATTCAATGAAGCATCGCATCAGGGCATGACCTGAGGGTCTCTGTGCTTTAGGTGGAGAAATTTATTAGCAGTAATTAACATATATACCAAGTTAAGTCACTATGAGATACTTTTGCAGAGCCTGTTCGAGTTACAAATTTCGATAAAATGCAGCCAGATTTTTTTCCATCATCTTTTAAACTTGGGTAGGTTGTTACAGTACAAATGAGACACTGAAAAATAGGTTATCCAACAAATTAAAGGGATCCTGAGCCTCTAGTGTTTTGTATCAGAGATTCCCTACCTATCCCAGATGACTTACCTAACCCACAGTTATGAATCTGCAGGTTTAGATCTTTTTCTCTCATTTTTCTATCCCATCATATGGTTTGATTATAAGATCAAGTCAGTATTTTAAGCAGAAGTGAGATCTTAATCCTTGGAAATTAACAATGGCCATTATTGCACAGTGGTACACCAGTCCCCGTAAGTCCTATCCCTCACATTGCCTGTGAGGCTGCACACTGAATGAGTAGGCAGCCTTCCTCCTTCTGGTGGTGGTTGTTTCGTGGGGCCTTTTGTGGTACATAGTACAATCTTTCCATGTCATGGGATTTATTTCCTCAAGTTATGGAGTGCTAACACTCAGAAATGGTGAAATTGAAAGTCTCCGCATCTAACTTTGTTTCTTTCTGGCTTATGTTTGATTATACCTTTAATTACATAGCACCATACCATTTTTCATTTATTTCATTTATTTTTTCACACTAATTGAATGACAGACATTATGGATTAGATATGTCTTGAGCTCTGCCTGTCCCCTTCTGGACATTGCACATAGTTCTGCTGCCTCAGCATCTTATGCATAAGTGAGAGATGTACGTCTATACCTCCATAGCTCTACCTCTATAGCCCTACAAATACTCTCATGTATTCAACATAGCGTGATACCAGAGTAAAGTCATATAAATGAAGTATTTGTACAAGGATGATATTCAAGTTTTGCCCAGGTAACTTTACCATGTCTACTTTTTTAATTTGAGCACTTAAGATTCTTCTTTGCTTCATATAGCTTTTCACTGGATGAGACTTCAGCAGCAAATTTGCATTTAGTTGTTTATGAAGCAATCAGAATAAACTGGCTTATAATTCACGACTTCCACTTGTGTGTGATTTGAATTGAATTTCAGTATACATCAAAGTTCTGGCAAACTGAAGGTGCAAAATATGCTCATTTGTAGCATCTAAATAGGAAAATACTTTTATACATGTAACACGTATGATGAACAACATCCACAAAATCTGACTTACGTAGATCCAGTGTGGCCAAGAAGGGGTTTAATATAAACTTCCCATCATATAACTTTCATATATGTCACCTGCATTAGTGTTAAATGAATTTACTCTTTACAGATAACTGTAATTATTAGTATGAAAAATATGGGGTTTGTCTGTTCCTCTTTGAAGGAAGAATGAAGGAGACAGACAAAATGTTAAACATAGCAGTAATGCAGTATTATGACTGCCCACATCAAATGTAGGAAAATATTGCAGAAGCTCCTAGAACCATTGAGGAAATGATGTAAATAGAACTGCAACCAGAAAATGTCCTAAAAATTCAGCCAGTCCAGCCCTCAACTCTGACAGAGGATCAGCTTGCCTAAGTCTTCCCTGGAAGCGGTACAGCCTGATTTTTGATTGAACTTTAGTCAAAGATACAATCACTATACCTTGGGGTAACCTTTTCTGATTTTGTACACTTAGCAGTTAGAAATGTTTTTCCACCAAGCTTAGATAACTGTAGGAAATAATTGCTCATATTTATAGGATTAAAGCCTTATCCTGTCCCCTTTTCTCTCCATAGCAGTCTTCTATATGAACTGACATTTCTTCACTCTTTCTGTAATGGTTAAAAAATGTGGGCAGTAGTTCTTATTCTTTTCTGAACTTCCTCCAACTTCTCTAAGTATTTTTATGCATTTAGCCCAAAATGGAAAACAGATTCCAACTGAGACCTCAACACTGCTGAGCAGAATGTATCACCAGTGAAACCCATATGAATAAATAAAACATAAAAAATCAGTTTTGAATATGATGCTGTTGACTCATATTCATTGTAACTCAACACCTCTTAACATTGTCAGCATCATTTTTAATTCCAATTCTGTTTCCATTGTGCTTCTGAATTTCAGACTTGTAATGTATCCAGCCTCCTTTTGTCAGTGAGTCCCTTCTCTATGATTCCCCTTGGCATCTCTAACCTGTAGTTTTCTTGCCCGTAGAGTCTTTCTTTTTGTGATTTTACAAGAGTGATTTCTTTTTATATCCAGTCTGCTGATAGTTACATAAATTCAACATTCTAAATCTAAGAGTTTGCCTACTCCTTCTTATGTAAATGTTAAGTCTTAATCTTTCATGTAGCAGATAAATAACTGGGATTTTGCAACTCTGTAACTTAGGTAATGAGTGAAAAAGTAATACATTTGTAAGTAGATCAACAGTACAAAAACGAGCAGTGGAGACAAAAATTAAAAATATTTCTGCATGATGAATATAAAAGCTTTCAAGCAACTTGATTTTTTGCAGGTTAATGGCTTAATTTTGTTTCAGATAAAAATCTATTTTTAACATGATTTAATGATGGATTATGGAGCCTCTCTTAAAAGTCTTACTGCGGTACAGCTTTAAATGTTCAGAGTAACTTTAGGATCTAGAATAAATGTCCTGTTTCCTTAATGATGTGTGTACTTCCTTTAAAATACTTTATAGCAGGAAAGAATTATTTTTTGCCCTTTGTTCAAGCTTTTTTTTTTTTTTAAGTCAGTTATTTTTTTCAGTGTTGGATCACAGTGTTCAGTTTTTCTTATTGCTTACATTTCCTTTCACAGAAATGAACACCAGAACATACACCCAGAAAATCAAGAGCTAGTGCGAGCTCTTCGTCAGCAGCTTCAGACTGAGCAGGTGCTGTGCTAAGTGTTGGCATCATTCAGCTATCTGATTTGCGGTAGTATAGACTACTCGTCTGAGGTTCTGGAAGAAGCTGGTCTTGAAAGTTGTGGAAGCTTACTTACTGTACAGAGGCGTCCTTGAAATTTATCAAGTAATGAGATAATGTAGGCACCTTTTTATAGATAAGTTATTAAAATTAAATATTTGGCTGGTTCTTTTTTCAAACAAGTTTTTGCCACAAGGTGGAGTATGTTAGATCATGACGTGTTCTGTCTGCAATGTTCCTGGGAATTTAGTGGCAAAGGAAAGGAAATCTGGAGTACAGCTTGCTGCCACAGAACAGGGGTTAGATGTTTAGACTGATAAACTGTGTGTAGCAGAACAATGGCACAGCAGCAAGAGCCAGGCAACAAAGATTGACAGGGAAAAACATTACCAAAGATTTTAGTGACAGGTCAAGGAGCAATGGTTTTAAACTGAAAGAGGTTAGGTTTATATGGGACATAAGGAAGAAATTTTTTACAATGAGGATGATGAGACACTGGGGCAGGTTACCTAGAGAAGTTGTGGATGCCCCATCCTTGGAATTGTTCAAGGTCAGGTTGGATAGGGCTTTGAACAACCTGATCTAGTGACAGACATCCCTGCCCATGGCAGGGGAGTTGGACTACATAATCTTTAATGGTCTTTCTAACCCAAACCATTCTGTGGTTCTATGATTGCATCCAGTTCTGACATGTAGAGGAGAGGATGGAAGCATCTAGGCCATGTTACTGGAAATTGCTGAGTCACAGCCCTAGAGTGGAAAGCCATACTTTTGGAGAGTATTGAAGACAGTCTTTCATCATAATACAGAAATAATGACAGATTTTTAACTACAGTGCACATTTATGTGGAAGACAAATATTGCAAAATGTGGAGAAAAGCAGTTTCACGGCAGTGACATACACAAGCTGATGTCTATGCTTGGGCTTGGGAACACTAAATACTGCAACTGGTAAGCAATGCAGTTCAGTTACCTGGCTCTGGACAGAGCTACTTAGGAAAATGAAGTAACAGTGTAGATCTGAGTTGTTATTCATGCTTCAGCATGTCTAATCTAACTTAACGTGTAGGACCAAGGAGGTCCTTTCTTTGTGGTCTTCAACTGGATTGAAGGACATACTTATATC
Source organism: Podiceps cristatus (assembly GCA_000699545.1). Classification (NCBI taxonomy): domain Eukaryota; kingdom Metazoa; phylum Chordata; class Aves; order Podicipediformes; family Podicipedidae; genus Podiceps; species Podiceps cristatus. Next base: position 3,111 of record JMFS01052587.1, on the reverse strand, counting down.
TCATATGAAGGGAAAATAATGGACATGTCACAAAGAGAACTTGCCTACTGAAAAAAAAAAGTTGCTTTTAAGTATGTTTGATTTTTTGAATTTAACTGTATTTCTCTTTCACGTAGTTTTGCATGTGACTGATTTCTAGTAAATGAACACTGTATTTTTTTTTTTAACTCAGTAGACTTATGTAAAAATAGTATCTCTAACACTTTGCATTTCTCTTCTCTTCCAGCAGGATGCTTCTGCTAGTGATAGACATCGCTTCTATACAGACATGTCCTGTCCAGTCTGTTTGCAACAGGCTACCTTTCCTATAGAAACAAACTGTGGGCATCTATTCTGTGGTAAGCAAGAAAAACCCCAAGCCCCAAAGATAAAACCAGAACAGAAATACAAAGATAAAAACAGAACACAAACCCCAACATTTGGCACTAGTACAGTCAGCTCGTACTACTACTACTAGTCACCTAGTACTTTGGCACTAGTACAGTTTGCTAGTACAGCAATGCTTGGTTTGATTTTAACTGCTTATGTTCTAGTCTGCATTACAAATAATTTTTATATAAATTGTTGGGAAAATACATATGTGAATAAACAGTCACTTTGGGAGTGTACTGCATTTTTTTCTATGCTGTCAGGATTGAAACTGCAGTTAATTTAAAAATGTCAAGGACACAGAGTATAATTTATTTCTGGTTAGTAAAAACAGAAGAGGCTGAAAAACACTTGAAAATGTACCATTTTAAAAAATGGTTTAGAAAGAGTAGAAAATCCTGCTTGGTATAACCTTTATCTCAGAGTGGCATTTTTTTCTTGGAAGTCCTGAGGAATTAAGACTAAGTTCACAATGCTTAAAGTGTTTGCTTATTTTTTTCTGAGGCCCAGCTATTCAAATTTATATATAAACTATACAAAACTATAAAAAACTATGTAGCATTTTGCTTCCACTTCTTTGGGTTTCCAGTAGGATTCTTTCACTGCATTCATCTAGTTTCATGGATCATATAGAGCATATCATGCCTAGTCTTTTAAAAGAAAAAATTACAAATCTGGAAAACAGTTAAAGGACTCAGATTTTTATATATTCCCTCACCTGTTGAAACACTGATAGTAAGCCCAGGGTTTTAGGATTAATTTTACATCTCTTGACGTTTTTGTGACTTCTGAATTTTAAATTGGTAAAATTTTTAATTATCTAATCCTTGAGTTAACAATTAAGTAAGTTTCTGTCTTTTCGGGAAATAATATCTAAAAATTAATGATGCAGTTGAACCTATTCAGGATTTTTGTCATTAATAGCATTAATTTGAACACATCTGTTCTCGGTGTCTTCAGTGAATGCTGTATACAAAATTAAACCAGAAAAGATAGTTTTAACCTAACTACTTATACACTTTTGTTGTTTTTCTTGATGTGTAACATATTATTTCATGCAATAGGTGTTTCAACTCAGAAGTTTAAGTGTCTGTAACTTACCTTCATCAGGTTCCTGCATTATTGCCTACTGGAGGTATGGCTCGTGGCTTGGTGCCATCCGTTGTCCAATCTGCAGACAAACGGTAATATTTTAAGTAATCATGGACCTGATGGTTTGGCTATCCAGTATAGCTTACTGAAAAAGCACTTACATGTGAACTGTAATAGTGAGACTGACAGAAGAAGCAGTCTGAAAGAATATGAGTATGTGAAACGTAGATGGTGACATTAAGTTTTCTTGAACTTTTTGATTTGCCACATGGCTCAAAAAATCCAGATTGTTCCTGCAACTCAAATTTAAGTGAACAGCACTGATAACTCAGCCATTTTTCTGTAAACAAATATATATGAAAGCAAAAAGTCTTAACATCGTAACTGATTCTTCGATGCTTTCTGTTCAGGATGTTATATAAAGTCTTTACGAGCACTTGCATCTCAAAGACCTGGCTGTTGTGGAAGACTGCCGTAAGCAGTATACTACTGGTTTCTAAAAAGTACCCTCTCCTTTCCTTCTCTCCCTGCCAAAAAAACCCTATCCATGTCAATTTTTTATTTTGTTCCTATTTTTAGTTTTGTATGTATTATTAATTTGAGCTTTGTAGAGCAAGCATTAACTTACTTCCTACGCAACTTACTTACATTGTCAGTTTGAAATATGTCCCTGCAACTCATTAACACTTAGCATCTCTGAGTATTTTAACAGTGCACAAAATACAAAGCTAGTAGCTTCTAATGAATTATATAGCATGCTTCATGCCCTTGCCCATAATTATATCCTGCTTTGATTGTGTCTATCAGCAGGACAAATTACTGTAAGAAGACAGAGGAAGGAAAGAAAAATAGGTATGAGTAGAGGAAGAAGTTTAGAGTGTAGCCAGTGAAGAGAGAGGCACAAAAAATAAAGGTGAAGAAAATTGAAAAGGAGGGAAATAGATTTTTTTTTTAAGTGTCTCTTCTTACACAGATATTCTTCTGCATTCCTCTGAGTAACAGGTAAATTGGGTAGTACTGCTTGCACAGTTATGCATTCATTCTCACTCTGTGAAACAAGAAAAATAAGGTCTGACTTATAGTAGGAGAATGGGTTTATGTACACATGAACAAAATGGGTCATGCAGAAGGTTTGTGGCAGGGCTAGGAGTTGAATGTAGATCTGCTCGTGCTGTTGTTTGCTAAATGTTACTGCTGCACAGATATTAGTGGCCAGGTACAGGAGCTTTTGAAGACTAACAATTTAAAGCACTGTGCATTTTCTGTTTCCTACAATAATCTGCATTTTATACCTGAACATTGCTTCCAAACACAAGTCTTAAGTTTTCAGAAACTCCTATACAGAACCATCATAGAATCATAGAATGTTTTGGGTTGGAAGGGACTCCCAGAGCCCATCTAGTCCAACCCCCCTGCAGTGAGCAGGGACACAATTACCCAGATCAGGTTGCTCAGAGCCCCGTCCAGCCTGGTCTTGAATGTTTCCAGGGATGGGGCCTCCACCACCTCTCTGGGCAACCCGTTCCAGTATTTCACCACCCTCATCGTAAAGAATTTCTTCCTTATATCCAGTCTAAACCTACCCTGTTTCAGTTGAAAACCATTACCCCTTGTCCCTTCTAAAAGATTCTCCCCCTCTTTCCTATAGGC